>JAQGAI010002493.1:0-12236 GCA_034696905.1 Lepidocyrtus violaceus
AACGTGTGCAAAATCATTTTTTTTAAAGATATACAATACTTTTAATTCCCTCTCATGATCTAATCAAGTCTGATCTGTCCTTTGCATAAATTCACTTGATTAAAGTCATAATAAGTGACATTTAAAATGCCATTCATCAGCCTAAATATCCAGTCCAGTCAGCTTTAGCAAGACAAGACTGGGCTTGGACTGGTCTTACTTGACTTGACTGCAGAAGAGGACCAACTTGTTTTTATTTTTTTAAAGTATGAAATGAATTGTTGAGTGAACTCTAGCTAAACTAACGACAAAGTCAAATAAGAAGAGAATGGAATCTTCAGAAAAAAATGCCGACAAAAGGGTTGAGGTTGATAGAAAAAAAACCAAACAGACATTAATACACATGAATATGGATAAAGAGAAAAGAATCAAATCCGCGCATTTACATTGAAATGGAATAGAAACTGGCAATTACTCGTATACAAACTGCCTTTCAAACCCACAATGTCAAATTAATGATTGAGGGAAAACTGCGGAATGTGCCAATTAACGCTCACACGTCCAGACAATAATGCATGGATGGGCTTTGGTTTGTGGAAAGATTGATATTGATACTTGAATGCCCAATTCATGAAAATAATAAAAAATAAAAAAGCTCGCGTTACGCTCGAGGAGACGGAGAAAGGGCCAGAAGGAATCCATCCATTCAATTCATTAGTTTTATTACAATAGCTCAACTTGTCAGATTCACGATGAGCATTTATTTGTACATAATGTATTTTCATGATGATGATAATTCTGGTTCAGATCGAGAATGCAGAAATCGTGAGCCCGATTAAGATCTGATGCAAATGCATGGTCCACCATGAGTAATCTACGCACTTTGCACACGCATTACATTAAGAAAGGCCATTAAAACTCTAAATACCCTTGAGAGAAAACAGGACAAGAGAGATGGAATTGAATTGACGAAGCACGAAAAAAAAAATCTTCTCAGCTTTCATTCTACCTTACAGTCGTGGAGGAAATAATGTGAAAAGGATCGTATAAAATATAATGTTGTTATGTTGGAGATGGGTATCAGTGAAGGATTCATTCACGTCTCTCGTCTATCCATCCATCCATCCAGGAGGGAATTTTAACGCATTTAGATTTGAGCATTTTCACCTCTCTTCTCAATCTACCTTCCTCTATCTCTTGTGCATCAAGATAAATTGCTTGGTGGTGGAGGAGTCTAAGGAAAGGAACAGTAAACTAACTCCGGAGATAAAAAGCGATGATGGTGCTGGTGCACTATATAAACATCATAATAATCAATGACATGATGATACTACACAATAAACAACTATAAAGCTGGCAACGCATCACACAATTTCGTATATCAACAGGATCATGATGATTCGCTAAAAGTTGGAGAGGAAGACCAGACCAGACGGCATGGCAGATCTTCTCGAGTCTTGACTCGAGAGGGAGAAAACCAGTTGACTAATCGTTTTCGCTTCTAGTATCTCTCTCCCCTTTACCTTCACTTCCACTTCCCTTGCAATTCTCATCAATTATCGGAGATATTATTACCTTCATGTTCCGTCTCTTTTTCTCCCATCTACGCACTAAACTCATATGCATATTTATGGACTTGTATGATAGCACCTTATCTAACATCATCATCTTCATCCTCATGTTCATTTTCATACATATCTCTGCTCTGCTGCTGCTAGGCTCACACGCACTCAGCTCACGCATCAATCCTTTCTGTCAGAGAAATGTGAATAGGTCCAACTACAATTTAGCTATCCGTCATGTACCCAGTCAGTCACTCATGGGAGCATTTTGTTAGGCAAGAAAGTGAGAAGTAAGTAACGAATAATTCTTTATTTTTTCAAAGCCACCTGCAACATATGTAAATAATGTTACAGCTATAAAGAATCTGAAAAGTTGAGAGTTGGGAACAAAAGGGAATTACCCATTAAACTTGGCCCTGCCTTCCAAGCCTGTGTTCCTTGTTTATTTTTTCTTTCCTTCCTTTTGTACTTCGGTAAAGAGCCAAAAGGTAATTCGTCGACTTACCTACTTGCTTATGCATAATATACTTATGTGAATTCTACTATGACGAAAAAGAAGCCAAGCCCATCCTCATCTCAACATTGAATATGGAAAACCTTTTCCTTTTTTTTGCTTTATGACGATGATGATGATGTTGTCGCTATTTCAAATTCTCTGTTTAGTGCATGTTGTGAGCCCACAAAGTCTGCTTGACTTGATTCGATTCATCTCTGGCGGTTAAGCCCAAGGGTGGAAAATATGTTGGGATGAAACTCATCAAGTGAGGGAAAATATTTAAAATGCAAATGAAAAGGTGTACATATCCATCCCTTCTTCATTCATTCACACGATCATATTATTTAACACTCACAAAAAAAATATACTCTTTACAAGCCTGACAAATATCACCAGACCAGAATAATATGCAGAAATATTTAGAAAGTTGTTACAAAATGCTAAAAACCAACTGAACTGACAGAAGTGGTTTGACTTTACCATCCCTCCATTCCCAAGGGAAATAAGGTAATGAAGATCGTTTGAAGTAAGAGGATACACCTCGGGATTCGAATCACGGTGGTGGTGGTGCAGTAGCCACCGACTTCATTTTCGTTTTGCATAATATTGTAACGACTTTGGCGTTACAAGCGAGACAAGAAGGGAAGCAAATCCATCATCTTTTATTCCGCCTGTCATGTCATCATCAAAAAATTAATAAAAATCGATTCATTTCTTTCAGTGCTGCCTATTTGATTTTTGTTTCGCAGTTTCAGTTTAATGGATTCCTCGCGAAAAGAATCTATTAACATAATATCTTTAATGGGGGATGCTTAGTTGTGTTGTCAAACGGTAGGACTCAGCACGATGGGTAATGCAGATAAATGGGTTTGAAAATGACACAAACCGCTACTGACAGAAGAATCGATTCATACACCAAACATCAGACAAACGTGTCGAAGACATCATCATTATTGAGCTTCCTCTGACGAGCATACCTTTAACAACCTTGCTTAATGTGTTTGCACATTAAAATTGTCTTCAATTTTTATGCATCTCGCGTCTCTCTCCATCCATTTTACTTTCACAGCCAAAGCCATCCCCAATTCCTCCCCAATTGCAATTACTCATGAGTGACGAATGACTTTTTCTTTTCAATTAAATTGGAAACGGTGATTCGTGTATCGCAAGTCAATTTTCTTTTTATTGATTCGCATTTCGCACCATGTGACACATCCAATCCAATTCATTCTTCAACTTTCACGAGACGAGCGAGGCCTAATGCATTCTGCCCTGTTTTATTATGACCTTTGCCGATGACTTTTCGCTTTTTTATGTTCCCATTATGTTTCCCCAGCTGTTGAGATGAAATAGCTGCAGACAAAAATCGTGCCCAGCCGATGGAGTGTGATGCTGCAGGCTCAATCAAATCGAGCAAGCCTTTATGTATACCTATTTGTAATGATATCACTATCACCTTCAAACCATCTGCATCTCCAAACCATCCTCATCATCACGGGAGGAAGGAAGGAAGAACCAAAACCAACCAACCAGTTTTTTATGCCCATCCCAGTTATAAAGACACATCGCACAAAAAATCTTTTGGGTTCATTCATCCATCCCATTCATTCACAAAGATGATGATGATGATGATGATGATGATCATGATGGTAGACACATATTAAGCTCCCCAATGAAAAGGAAAATTCACGATCGTTTAAAGACGGAAGATTTATATCTGGAAAATCCGTGGCATCCAGCCATCATTTAGCATCATTAAGCCCCAGTGCAATACAAACGCACACAAAAGGGAAAGGGAAAAGAAGAGATTTTTTTTTTCAATGAAAAAAATCAGCTTATCATTTTGACAACACGAAGTGAACAAAAACATTTAGCAAGTTAAAGGAGTGTACGTACGTTGAACTCCCAACGAAATCCTTTAGCAGGAGATAAAATGGAGGCATGAAAATAAGGGAACGTTTTGTGTCACTGTCATGTTATATTAATAATCCAGTGTTTAGGTTGGAGGAATATCAGTTTTGAAAATGGAATTCTTTTGGCTGCAGCTGCTCATTACGTAATTGTTCCTTGGCTCGGATCAAAAGGGTATATTAAAGGTAATTTTTTATTTTGTTTGCTCAAGAAATTGTATTTAAAAAAAGCTGTTGAAGCTAATTCACAATTCCGTTTTGTCGAGAACATCAACGTTTTTAATAGAAGGGACTTTATAAATCTTGAGCAGATTAAATTGCATAAGTCCTATTTATAAAATGTATTTAAAAGAACGTGCGAATTCTTAGTTTATTTGTAAATATAGAGGCTTTGTCGAATTTTTCCTAACGAATGCTGTTTAGCAATGCATTCGAGAAATGGAGTCCAACCATGAACTTAAATTTGGAAGGAAGTTGGATTGTGTTGGAGAGTAAATTGGTTTTAAGGACATTAACCACAGTGACCATTTTGAATTTTCTCTGTATGATTTCTCCACAGCAGAAAGTTCACCGGAAAGGAAAGCAGCCATTTCCAGCTCAAGCAGGCAAGATGACTGAATTTTGATACTGCACTTGAAAGTCATTTTCATGGCCATGCTGTCACCTTCCATTTTCCATCACATTAGCTCTTAAAATATACCAAAGAATCAAGTCTGCACAAGTCCTTGTTTTAATACAATAATCATATTTTAATACACTTCAGCCGACAGCCGTTTGCACTTGCTACATCTTTACTGAACTGCTTCAAAGACTTCCGATGGAGTACCTCTTGTTGAAACTGTCATCGCCAGAAAAAGCCCCCAAAACCATGCATGGATGTATTATTGGAATCGTTTCAAGTGGAGACAAAGACAATGACGCAAAAGGAAAATCCTTTTTACTCAAGTTCAGAAAAATGCTTGTCTAATGTAGTGAAAGTTTGCAATAAAGCTTAATGTAACATGGAACGTAGCATATAATTCACATATGACACCGATGCTTTAATTTTCCATTGTTAGTCCATGTCCATTGTATATTATGAACAGTAAGTGAAAGTCATGTAGCATAATAAGTAAAGTACTTCCATCATTTCACACTAATGACTGCTCACAAAAAAACGACCAACAGAACAGTAATGACAACGACGACAGGGCTGGGAGCGAGCTGGAATAGCATTATTATGCCGATATGCCTGTACAACAGTCATAATTATGGAGCCAGCGCCAGATGTCCCACGGAAAAAAAATATATTTTAAATAAGATGTACGTTATTCATCGCTATCGCCATCACTCACTTTCCCTCATACGCTATTTAAATGCACTGTTGTAACCAAATCAGGACCTAAACTGTTTCAGGAGGAGTGGTAGACGTTAAGAGGTTAAAGGGTGGAAGACGAAGGGGCACCCAACCGAGACTTCCTTAGGTAAACGTTCCCATTCATTCATCTCGTGGAACCCGAAATGTCGAAACTAATGGCAATCTAAAAATAAAAAACCGTGTCTAGCATATCCACTACCAGACATTTTGTCATTCTTGAGCCTTTCCTAAAAAACTACAGTCAAAATGTCTAGGCTTTTCTTCATTTTCCATATGCCTTCTCCATATTCAACCTACGCATTCACATTCAGTTTTGTTACACACACGGTACACTACAGCAAAATCTTTTCAAAATTGGAGGGGGTGTAGGAGGAAAAATGGAGTAGTCATAAAAAAACCTACAGAGCTTTTTAAAAGAAAAACCGGGCAGCCCAACCATCTCAAAGGCCACTGCACTGCTGCTGTTCGGGAATGTCTATAAAAATCATTTACGAGAGAAATACAAAAGTGTTCACGAGCGGAAAAAATGAAAAGGAAGGAAGCAGGGATGGAAAGGAATAAGGATATGCGGAAGAAGTTTAACAAGGATTGACTTATGCATGCATGCATACATAATTTTATTTCCTCCATTACTAGGGGAAAAAAATCTACTGTGGAGGTTCGAAAAAAAAGTTTTTAAAAAATGCATGGCGCAGCCTTCTAATAAGCAATATAACATGGCTCTTCACATTTCCGCTTTTTTCTTCCTTACATGCACTTTCTTTTGCAGTTATATGACTTTCCGGTAGCAGTTTTAAAGGGGCTCCCGTACAACTTGATCATTTTTTCAGCGTATTTTCACCATCTCTCCATGTGCAATATGCAAATGACGTAAATTGGTAGTGATTCCCATAAGAAATATCTTGTTAGCTTAGACGAGGGTCACATCCATCCATTCTTCCTTTTTTTTCATCCAGATCCAGCTCCCTAGGTTGCCTGGCTGGCACCCGAAAAGCAATAAAAACCGTTCCGGGTGAATGAGATCCCTTTTTCCGGGAGCTGCTGTTATCGGATGCGGGCATGCATCCATCCATACACTGCAAGTTTTATTAGCTGCTACATACCTTCCACATTAGCGCATAAGTAGTGGGAAACTCTCATTCTTAAAAATGCGCATCCATATCATCAACATCCCCTTCTATTTCTCCGATTGTTACACTCCGGAAAATATTGTGTTGTATTAGCTTTCCGTTCTCACACAGAGCATTATTATTCTTTTCATTTCAATACAATTTCACCATGATCGGGAAAAGAAACATAAAAATCATCAAAAAAAATCGACGGGATGGACAGGGGAAAGCTGAAAAAATAAACTAATGGCTGGACGTATGCCTCCCTTTAAAATCCTTCACCCTCTCCTATCATCATATCATCATCATTGCCTTGCTTTGTTTGTTTGAGATGGAACCTGGGAAAGAGAGAAATGGGTGGGTTGGAATGATTTGGATCTCAAACAAAAAGGGCATGCGAGCTAAATGCACGCAATTCATTTTCTCCAAAAAAAAAACAAGTTCTAAAAATACCGGAATCGATACGATTGTGCAACAAAGAGCTGGAGAAGGATTATCCTATCCCAAACATTTTGTTATCTAAAACAGCCCCCTACACAAGTAAAATTGATGAAACTGATGATAGCGAAACGAAGGAGCAATTTCCCGGATACGTCGGCCACTCTAGTGCATCCTGCTCCACAATGCAAACCGTTTTTGGGAAGTTTATGGAACAATTGCATTAAAATAAAAGCCACTTGTCACATTGACACTTGTAAACGACATGTGAAGTGGCATACAAAAACCGGAAGGTTCAGAGTACTCCACCACCATCGCTGCCACAACTGCAACTGTGCTCAATGAGACTGTGACTGCGTGGAACAATCAACAACATCAGTGTGTGAACTTGGTGAAATAATAGAGTCGGTGGAGGATCGGATTGGAACCCTACGGGTGGACCCTTCTCACATTTCATCCTTTCATTTCATCATATTCACAAACGTTTCCACGTTGTGATATTTCTTCTATGGATGATGATGATGATGCCCTGCCCTGCATCAACTTTTACCCTCTCTGCGTAATTCATCGTTATTACAACAATATGCTTTGATATCAGGGCGGATAAAAACCAAAAAATGGGAATATATTTAATATTTTTTAACCGCTGTAGACGGAAAAAGCAGCATTCGATTATCAAAGTTACATAATAACTAGGAGTATCAAGTTTTAGGGATGTCCTATTCACAAAGAAATGAAATCGTGTGAAAGTTTGAAACAGCTAAAGATACATATATAAAAATCGCTGCATTTTTTTTTGTTAAAAACTCCACAAATAGTTTACAAACACGATTCACTTTCACTTTCCATCTTCACACAAAACAAATCATAAGAAAGAATTTTGTATGAATCCATTTGTGTCCATATGCAACATTCATTCAGATGAGGTTACTCCAACCTAACCTAATGCATGATTCCTCCAGACAACTCCACGTTTTCTCATGAGCACCTGACCTTTGCCTCATTAAATCATTAATTTAAATCCAATGAAAAACTCCTCCACATGAAAAGTTGAATTTTTTATTCGCAGCCTTTCTAATTTATTGCATCTTTCTCTAACAACCTTGCACGAACAGAAAAAAAATGTCTGGCTGGATGCGCCGCAAATAAGCCAAAAAGACGCTAGTCACGAGTTCCATATTTATGTCAACTTGTCATCGTTTACAACACTAACTCGAATATAATATACATGCAAACGCCCAATAAAGTTACCTGAAAGGAACCATAAAGCGTTCCCAGATACTGTTCAAATCCTAAATCAAGCAGCGAAAGAAAAACCTCACCATTATCCGATCCCTATCCCATTGTATTGTATTGTATCCAATTCACCTCACCTAATTCATTGTTGCGTTTATAACCTAAAAAAACAAGTTCAGAATTACTCAGCAAGTTCCAGCCGCGACCGACCGGGTTTCACTTTCATTCGCCCCCAATTTATTCCGATTCCCTTCCAAACCTAAAAAAACATCTGCATCTGTTTATTTTTTTATGAGAGGAGGAAACAAAGAAAAAATAAATATCCAAAACTGAAAGTGGGACTGACGCATAAAAATAGAGAATTATATAACTTTTTATTTTATTATTCTTACTAATCTAAAAGCTCTCAATATGGCAAAATCGTAACTGGGGAAGTTAGTTAGAGCATGACCAGGCAAACTCCTAATATTTCCCCGGGATAAGTAAATTCGATTAGAAAAATTGTGTGTGTGTTCATTTTCATATTCAGGATTTCTGACAACCGACCGATTCTCTCCCCAACTGGGGTTAGCCCTCTCTTGCTCCCATAAGCACTCTAACGTCGACCTGACCAGGGAAACAAGTCCACTTCTTCCCATTACAAATATTGAATGGCTACTTTCATTTCATATCATATGCAGCAACCGGTGAAGGGATGAATAAAAATGGGGGAGAGGAAAAAATAACAATAAAACTGCCAACTGCATTCTATTCGATTCCATGGCAGACCTCTCTGACTTGCATGTATGTATATGGTCGGCGGAGAGAAACCCACACCACCACCACCATCGGTTTCACAAATCCCATGTTTATGGGTTTCTCTCAGGTAATCAACCCAAACAATATGGGACTACTTTGTTATATATGTAATGAAATGGGCTTATCATATTTAAAAAAGAAGGGATATCCCAGCCAGCACTTTATTTATCCCCTGGATTAAGAGAGATTAAGCAATATTATTCAGCCATTATCTTAATCCCTTTCTCTATTAATTTCCTCTCTCCCTTCGTTCGGGCCGAGAGAAAACAAATTAGAATGCAGCAGACATCATCAGCCAACATAAAGATGCATAAATAAGAACATATTTTTTTATCTTGGTTTTTTTTTCTTACGTAATATAAGCATGCTACGCTTGTTCCTGGAGATTCTTTTTTAACTTACAATTAAATTATGTCAGAGGCCACATGAGCATGAGAGGTACATGATATCAACTCCTTTTATCAATTGATGCATGCATGAACTTCATTATTATTATTTTTCCCCCCAAAAGAGCATAAATCTATCCTATCGGTGACAGCTAAAATACACTAGTTAATTTATTACTTACATTTCCAGGTACTGGAAACCTCGGTAGACGGGTTTCTTGAAGATAAACATGACTCCGTCAACACGCTCCATGTTTTGTGTGTGTAGAGTGGAGAGTTTCGAGTAGATTAAGTATTTCAGATTAACAATAATAATAATAAATATCCACCATCACCACTGCCACCAAAACAAACACCAGAAGAAGAAAAAAATTACGTATAAATCACAGACAATAATAATAAAATAAACGAATTGTTTCTTTTTCTATATTTAAAGTTCCTTTTAATGAATAAACTTGCTCTTATCTATCTGTCCAGCCCACTTTTGACTCAAATGTCTTAATTCTCAAGAAAATCAAGGCTCAACAGTCACTGTGTTGATCGGTTTGTCTACTGATTTGATTTGTGTTACTTTCTCAATAAGCAAGTCAGGATTGAATGCGAGCTTTTCTTTATAACTATTTTAATCAGCACTGTGAAGGAAGCGGAAATTAGCGGTTTTATCACTTGAAAACATTCCTTTTTCCTGTCCCAATAACCAGCATCATCATCATCAATAAAAGTGGTTATTTCAGAAGGAGGGATTTTGTATTGCTGACCTATTGCTTAAAGAGTTCAATATGTAAATGGTGCACAGAACATTCCTCCCTTCACACCCCCCATGTGATAGTTGATGGTGACGTGATAAAATGCAACTTATGTAATGTACCAATTTTTCCGCGTCAAAATTCTTATATAATAGCTTATGTGTATCCTTTTTGTTTTTAACTTTTTATGGTAAAAACAAGACTAAGCTTTTAAAAGGGCAATGAGGATGATCATCCCTACTGCATACAAATTACTTCGTTCCCGTGCGTGGACTCGGCACATCACTGCCTGCACAACGCTACCGGGAAATAAAGTCACGTCAAATAGCAACTGTGTATAAAGCTATATTAGATTAGAGGAGGAAGAGATGATCGTGGCGAGCAACTGAGCAAGAAAATAAAATACGTAATTTTCTTCCTCCGTTTTGATGTATTATTTAAGTCACTCCATTCTTGTTGATTGCTCTACTCGGGGAAAACTGAAGACGATAGAGTCACATTCAATCGATAAATAAATATACTTAAGGTAAACTTCTTTCTTTGTTGACCGGCTTAACCTGAATTCGCAATCGTCTCGTAAATAGAATTAAAAAAATGCTCTGTTCCAGTTTTCCACTTCCCTCACACAATCCGCTTGAGTATGCGAAAGTACGGTTATCCCATAAAAGGATAAAATTGTCATTCACTTAAAAGATAACAATTAAGATACCTACATGTCTGTACGCACATCACATCTAACAGGAATACCTACGTGCGGGATCCCCACTTACATAACATTATTGCAAGAAGAAATAACAACAAGCAATAAAATTGAAACAATGTAAATGTCCTTGTTTAACTTCCACCGTTGTTCATTTGCCACTTTTTTCTTCTCTCGGATGGGTTATTTATAAGCAAGTTTTTTTTTCTCCGATGCTGGTGAGAAAGCAGTCGAGAGAAAATATGAAATCCCAAGAAGATTCCTCCCAGTCCGATAAACACTTCACAATGGAACGTGAAGGAATTACAGACGTTCCTCATCGCATCTCATTCTCATCTTATATGGAATGGAAATGCCGAGTTTCTCTCGCCGCTTCCTCCTTTGCGCTTTGTGGAGTTTATTACCGCTGCGAAACTAGTTCTTTCTCTTGAGCAGATCACTCCAGTCAAGTCAACAAGACGAAGAAGCCAGGCCTGGCTTATCCCGGTGGAAGGAGGAAGACAAGAGTCATAAAGAAAACATGTGATGAGCCCCCCTGGAGTTTATATATTTCTTTAACACTGTGTGAGGTACAATGTTAATGGGATGCGTAATACATAAATACAAGTCATTCTCTGTCCGGGCGAAGATAGATAGTCGAGTCGAGCTGGTAGAGAATAACCGTTTTGACTTGTGGCTCTCAAGTTTTTTTTTCTCTTCCAAATGATGTACCAATGCAATAGTTGCACTTTTTTATAATCGGCTGCACATTTTCTCCTCGAAGGAAGGAGACGATATTGATAAGGACGAGAATTTTTATGTAACTTTCTGGAGAAAAGGGAAAATTCCTGGCAATTTTATAGCTTTTACTTCTTCGTTTTTTACTTTACAGTTTCTTCCCTTTCTTCTCCAAAAAGTATGTAATCAGTTACTTCTGTGTGAATGAATGAAATGAATGGGATTAGCGTAAGCTTGACTGGAAGTTGCTATGTTAGGAAACTCCCTCCCTCCAACAACCAACGTCTTTTTAAGTAGACGCGCAGAAAAAAAATGAAGAAGGAAGGACTCGACTATGATCTAAAGATCTCTGGAGGAGTCAGGAACAAGCACACCACATTAACTCTGAATTATAGTTGGAGTACTTTGTTGCATTCCGAACTAGTTATCGTTGGTATTGTTCAACTTTTTTATGGCTTTCTCTTACACAACACTGCACTGGGCTCTCCCACACATTTGGTGGAGGAGGCTGGGAGTGAGTCAACTGTAAATGTCTTTCCCGAGATAATTATCCCACCTGATCGAATCTAATCTAACCCAAAATGGAATGGGAAGAGAATGTCGACTGACTTGACTTGAGTCACTTTTTTCTCGCGAAGGAAGGAAGTGGACAGGTAGCCAAGTAAAGGGCTTTCTTTTTCTTTTCGAAGAAAAGCGGTTGGTTGACCACAGAATAGGTAACAGTAACTTAACTGGGCAGTAATGATAAAAATGATCGGGAAATTGGCTAATCTTCACTGCCAAAGCCTACCTATGTCTGTAC
>JAQGAI010002494.1:0-12236 GCA_034696905.1 Lepidocyrtus violaceus
GCTTTTATTGTGAGAGGAAAAGTGAAAGTTGGGGAAAGACATGAGGGAAAAAGAAATGGGAAGAGTGATATAAAGAGGGAAAGCGCTTAAGAGAGAGAGAGAGAGAGATCACGTCCTGGTAGCAAGTATGTGCCACCATACTGATCCAATATTGGGAATCGTAGCTGTTGGTCCAAACTGCTTTCCCCATTTTCTCGGAGAGAAAATAAAAATGGCAGCAGAGTTTTATTATAGCTCACCTTCCTTTCTCTCACGTGCCTGGTGCATCCACTCTACCAAGCTATTACGATTGGATGGAATTCATGCTCTCCTTTTCTCCTACATTCCCTTCCAAACTGCTTAATTTTCTTCGGTATAAAAAAAGAGTATCCTTTTTTGTAAAGAATATTTTGAAGAAGAAGAAGAAAGGAGGGAAGAGATACCTACCAACCTAGCACAATTCACGAGAGAGCTAAAACAGCTCACTCATTCTTTTCCCTTTAGCAAGCTAATATATTTCTTTTTAAAAAGCAATATTTTCCTTTTTCTGTCGGAACGAGCGAGCAGGTAACTTGAAAGCCAAGAGAGAGAAAGAGAGGAAGAAAGATGAACGAAAAAAAAAGTTTTCATTTTCTCTTCTTCCCTCTTTGTCAGGGAAAGCTGAAGGATGAGAGGTAGTAAAAAAAGCATTCTCCCCATCTTGAGACATCCGTAGTACGGACAAATGTGTCCAAAGGCATTTTTGTGAAAAGAAAATTCCTCTCCATCCCAAAACTCTGTTCTTTCCCATTTTCTTTGAAACCAACCAACCAAGCTATGTGAGGAATGCAACCTAAAAATGCATCACAGACATGAAAGGGGAACAAGAAGAAAAAAAAACTTTCACCTTCACCGCACCATCATCATCATCAGCAGCACTATTTTTAAGATAGCTCAAATATTTTTTTCCCTTTTCCTGCTTAAATGCAAACATCGTGATATTGATATATTTTATTTTTATATTGATGATGATGATATTTTTTTTGCAAGAATGAATTTGACAAAAAAATGGAGAAAGTCATTCAATATAAATACATAGTACGTTGGCATAGGCATAGGTTTTTTACTTGGCGAAAGGGAAAGGAATTTCTGGCAAAAATTTTGTCAGTCTTTTGAAGTCAGCTCTGGTCTGATGGTGGTGGATTGTCGGGTTGGATTCTCAGTCAGACAGATATGAGCTTTACCACCACATACCAATACCAAGTCCTTTCTCATTTGCACTCTCGACATGAAAGGAAAGTAAAAGATGAGCTGAGGCGGACTCCATAAGATAGGATCCTGTCTGTTTTCACTGCCAACCAGGCAGAGGAAAAAAATATTGCCTCTGCTTTCAACTCAACCAAGCTGTGTACGTGCTCTCCTCTCACACTAATGCTTAAAGACAGAGCAGAAACATCATAGTCATAGTCATAACAACACTGCTTTAGTACTTTCTCCCACTATCCTCCTTCGGAGAAAGCGAGAAATGGTGGGAATGGGCAGAGCAGGAAGGGTGAGGTAGAAATCAGGCATGATTACCTTCCAACTTCCTACATTCACCGTTCTGACAGGGAGATAGCGCTTTGTTTTCACCAAGTTCCGAGAGCTCCACCGCCGCCACCGCCATTAAATGAAATTAGTGATATGGAATGATAAACTGTGAGCAAAAAAAAAAGAAGGAAGGATGTAAATACATGAAAGTAAATGCACTTTCATTTCTCCTATGCAAACTATTGCAAAAAAAATCGATTCGCAATAAATTCTCAAAATAAATAAATCTAGTCATCTATTTCCTTCCGGTTCAAGTCACTTTCCCACTCCAATCAATAAACTGATAAATCAAGGGTGTGTTACCATACACTATTTGGTTCGCTGTTTCTGATAAGGGATCCCTCTGCCATCCCAAAGCTTATTTCAACTTTCACCGTCATGCAATCCTCCCAACAAGTTTTTTTTATAGTAATCACCGTCAGAGTTTGGAAGTGTTTTTTTTGTTAGTCCTATGCTCCTCCCTCCCATGTCATACTGAACAGAGGACGAGGATATTATGATTACCTTTGGCACATTCTTATAAGATCCCATCTTACATTACTTAGTACATGGCTTATACGTATTTTTTCTTCTTTAGGAAGTCAGTGACCGTGGGAAAGTGACTGTTCCGTGTCGGGGAGAAAGAAAGGTGGAACCAACAAAATGAGGAAAGTACTTTTTATGGTCATATTACTACCCACCCAGTTTTATATAGTACAACTTTCTCCCAATTTCCACATGCTTTGGTATCTACGTACTGCGGACTCTGTGTTGTGTAGGTAATAATGAGATAAAAAGGGAATTGTAATTTTTGTCACGCTCTCCCATATTTCTTATACGCTCTGACTAGGATGATGATCATGATGATGATACAAAACTAGTTTGGCTCTGATATAAACAAGCTTGCTAGATAGGCTGGTATGTATAATGTACTGCTAAATATTTATACGGAATGGGAGGATTTTATATACCATTTTCATGAGCGGAGACTTTCTCCTCATTTCCCCCGTTGTTCCCTTAAATCCCAGAGGGATCTTGGAGGGACGACCATGTTGATGAGTTTCTCGGTAATTAAGGCACATAGTTACTTTGTGTATGAAGGGACTATTACTCCTTGCTGGTCCAAAGTTTTGAGGAGGAGAAAATCATCTACTTTCTTTCTCTACACACCTTTCTCTACATCTGAGCTAGCTAGCTAGTGAAAACCATCCCATGAACTATCCCAATTCCAACCAACCTACCTACATACAGCTCATCATCCAATAACTGAAATCCAGTTTTGAAACCTTCCCCAAAAAAAAAAATCAAACTTAACAAAAGGGTCGGACGTGGTGAAAGGGAAACTACTAGGGATTTTCTAGGAGGGCTATAAGCCCCCCATGCAAATATTTGTTTACTATTTACAGTTCCCGAACAGCTAACTATAAAATTAGAAGGTCTACTACCACCGTATCACTTTCCTTTCACGAAACGTTCACAAAGAAATCTCTGATGCCGGGCTAACAGCACTTAAACAAGATGAAAAGGTGGAAAGTGGATAAGTAGTCCACCATCATTGCCATATTGTCATTGTCACTCACTCCCTCTGCATGCATGCATGCAACACACTCCTGCATGAACATGCCCAAACAGTGTTGAAGCTGATTGATCTCATTTTCATCATCCACCTAGTCCAATTTTGATCGGAAACTGTACAGTTCCCAACTTTGGGTTGAATTATTATGTAACACTGATTACTTTACTGAACTCGCCGGTTTTAATTGAAGGAACCGGGGAAAGCTACCCACTCACGTCATGTACAATTACTACGTTCTAAGCCATACTAATTTATTATTCTATGAAATGCTACTGTTTCTAGCATCATTTCCGCCGCCACCGCCACCGGAAAAGCATTTTCCCTTCCAAAAAAAAAATATTCCACGAAGAGTTAACAACCTTCCAATGTGTTTTAGCTCTCCGGCTTTCGCCCAAATTTTTTTTCGCGGTTTTCTTCCAAGAACTCGTCCCGGAAAAAAGTTTCTTTTTGCATGTGAAGTTTCCCTCATCCTAAAAAAAAGTATCTTTTCTCCCGCTGCCACTCCATCCGCCGACAATATCTGTCAAGCCAAGCCTCTTCCTCAAGCCAATTTAGGGGAAAGTGTTTCTCTTGACAGCTCATCTCCCAACCTCTTAAAAAGTTTTTAAAGCAAGCAGTTTCTTCCTTTTTCTTCCTACCCATCCACCGCTATTTTTCAATAGAAGAAGAAGAAAATAGATGGAAAGTCGGAAATAGATAGATAGAGCAGTGCAACCTAATAATATGGATATGAGACAGGGAAAGGACAACAAACAAGGATTTTCTTTTTCACTTTCATTTCATCCACTCTCATGATATAAACCTTTCGTTATCCAACGTTAATAATGCAGTCATTCCAAACAAAAAAAAAATCTTTCAACCAATCACCTCATTTTTTTAGCTAATCGGAGCCTGCTCCTGCTCAATAGCACTCAACCCATCTCAATTTAAATCTCATTTAAATAAGTAACTCATCCCTATTTTAAAAGCCCCCCAAAAAACTAGCTATTTCCCCACCGGAAGGAGAATGACTGCTTTCTCCAGTCCTTTTTTCCCATTACAAATTGGATCAGCTTTTACCGGTTGCATAGTAAGTACCTCTAGTTCAAAAAAAATCTAATCGCTGTTGCTGGGCTAGATAATAGTCTAGATCTTAATGAATTAATAGAGAAGGCCAATACCTAAGCACAAATTACTTTTTTTTACGTTTAAACCAATTTTCTTTTACAACTTCATTTAAAACATAAACAAGTTGATAGTTTTCCCAAATATTTTCTTTTTTTTCCTGGCGACCACGCTCACTTTACAAATTATGTATAAAATATGAGGAGGAAGAATCGATCAAGTCACTATACATGGTGGATAATGCATCAGCTTTTCAACGTGTTCCTTCTTCACCAAACAAAAATTACTTGGTTGCTCGTCTTTTCCTTCTTTATCAACGATTTTTTTTAGTTCTGGATAATGACAACAACATAAACTATTAATAGAGTTATTATCCCATCCACAATTCTTTCTTTTTGACTTAAGTTGAGTTGATGATGTCCCCCCGAAAAAGAAAAAAACAATTAGTTTCCTAATGGAAATCCAATGCCCAAGCTGGGACGAGAGTAATACGCATGCTGAACAAACATGTTTATTTATTTCCTTTTTTTTCGCGGTCTTGTAGAATTTAATACTTTGTTTATTTCCACTTTGGAATTGAGAAAAAAAATTTAACAGCTTTCACCACTATCCTCTCATCTGATTCCGTATTTTATTAGCTCGAGGAGAAAATATTTTCTCCCCCACCAAGAAGAGCAACAACACTGCTTAAACATTAGTGACCGAATAGGAGGCAGCCAAGCTGATTACATTTTTTTTTTGCTTCTTCTTCTTCTTCTTCCAAACAGATTTTTTTCTTCATTAATTCATGCACATTGCTGGAACATTTGGCTGCCTGAAGTCTGCCTCCCAAAAACTACTACTCCAACCAGAGTCCAATATCTCATTTCATTTCGAATGAAGAAGATCAGCATCTTGATCGGGGTAATTTTCTTCTGCTGGAGAAAAGTAGCACATGTGTTCGTACGTAGAGAAAATAGGAGAGAAAATGTGTTCATCCTTTTCAGACTTGTTTGGGAGGATTTTTTCCCATCCTTCCCAATTTTCTCTTCCCCAAACAGTAATGAAGTTTCATTTAAATATTGCTTTTTTTATCTTCTTTCCCTTCTTCTCTCCCACTATATTACAGTATTTTACACTCTCTCGCCAAAGCCAACAACATTCTGGTCGTATAAAAAAGTGAAAGTTTTACTGTCAAAATATGGTACGGTTCTATCGATATATATATATATGGCTTATGCTAGACTCTCCAGTCGCTTTCTATCCATTGCAGCACCCACACTCCACACATGTTTTTTCTCTCTCTATCCCTTCCGCTTTCCCTGGCCGGGGACCATGTGTAAAAAATAGTGGAGGAGGTTGTGCGTGTGCATTACTATTTCCAGTTCGCAATGGGAAGACAATTTATCGATCAAATCCATCAGTGTTTTTTATTCTGCGTAGGTTTCCCTTTTTGCATGGGATATAGGATGATAGAGCCGTCCAAAAATTGATAGTTTTTTTTTGCTGCAGGAGATTGCAAAGTTGCGTCTGGGGAATTCCTTTTTGGAGAACTTTTTGGCATGGCAAACAAGAAGGGGAAGAAAAAAAAACTTTTAAATGGCTGGGTTTTTTATGGGGCTTGCTTCTTGCGCATTTTAGATTTTGTCGGAGAGATTATACAACCATGTTATTCATCGCCTTTTAAAGGGGAAGGGGATCGTGTCATGTCATATTGTAATTATATAATATTTTTAGCAACCCTTTTCTCTTAAATTATTATTCTAAATCGGCCACGGAGTGAAAAATCGTTGCCAGTTTTTGCACTCGATTTTATTCCCCTTCCCGTTTTCTTTTCTTCGTTTCATCGTACCGGAAGAAGTTAATTTAGTGGACAACGAAAATTTTTAATGAGCTAGTTTTAAACACATTATTATGTTCATTATTAGCAAAGATGACGTTTAAGTTGCGGTAGCGAAATATGATGGAGCAGCTATTTTTTTAATTTCTATTTAACAAAAACTGTTTAGCGCTACACTACAAGAACTAGTTAGCTAACCGGCTAAGGTACAACAGTACAACTTCGAAGATGTCGATGAATTTGAAACACTTTTAAATTATCAGTCGCCGTTTTCCTTTCTAAATTAACAAATCCGTTTTTAAAACGGCCTCCAGAGAAAAGGTCCAAAACGGAAATCAGGGACACTTTCTCTCTTGCAAACTTTCACTTAACCAAACAGCACTCCCCTGCATGAGAGGATGGAGAATCAAGTCAGATGGTTTGCTTTCACAAGTGCCTCTTTGAGTTGGACCGGCCTCCCCAAACATGTGAATAATGAATGAGGCCGGTTGACTAATCCAACACTTTTTCCCCTCCTTAGTTTTTCACAGCATTTTGGGGGAGGCAGTTTCACGGACTAGATCTCCTCCATCATCCTCCATCTTGATGATTCCACCACCTTGATGGCGGAAAGAACACTTGAAGAAAAAAAGAAAGTGGAATTTCTCTCAATGCTAGCGCTCCTCTTGACACTGGTGCGAACGAGGAGGAGGATGACGGCATGTAAAATCTCAAATCACAGGATTTTTATCAACCATCCCATTTGGAGCAGTGGATCGATCGTTGGATCAACGATTGATTTTCATCTCATTTTGCGAAGATTTTTCTAGGATTATGTTCGCACTTGGGTTAAGGATTTAGATGCAAAACAAGTCATTCCTTTCCCCCCATCATATAACTTTTTTTTTCTTCCAAGGTTGCTGAATTGAAGCTTAACTTTAATGTCATAACTGAAGACATTAAAACACGGACACAGTGTCATTAACTGAATGATTCAGCCACTTAAAAACGATCATAGGTACATACATTCCATTTTGCCCATTGAACAGTTTTTAATTCAAATGGTGCCGAAAAAATAGCAGTCCTTATTTTATTTTCCTAGCGTGTTTATCCCCTTTTTGTCTTCACATCTCACCACGAGCAAAAATAATTTTTTAAACGATTGTTGCCGATTCTCTTTTTTATTTTCTCCGTTGCCTTGCACTTCCCAGGAAATGTGGGGCTAGCGTGCGCTAGCTTTATTGCATGTCCCTCTCCGTAACAGTCTTAAACTCGTTCATAAATATTTTGCCCGGGTTTCAGTCAAGTGCCTTCTGCAAAATTTAGCTATTGCGTATGTACATTTGTTTCACGTGTCACCAAAAACGAAACACAAAAAAAATGAATTTTTATTTTCGGGGCAGCCATTCCATTGCAGTGCTATTCCTCATCATCATCATCATCATCATCATGCGGATAATTTCCTCTTTTGAACCAATTATTATAGTATTTCGCATGGGCTATGTTGTTGTTTTTTTCAGTCATGCTTTTAAAAAAGCACTTGGTTTATAAGCTGCAAAAATATGGAAGGAGAGAGAGAAAAACTTTCACATTCCATTCCAAACCCAAACTATGGATTAGTTCAGTCCAGTTCCAACAGTTTCATGTGGAGAAACAAACACCTGTACACATTTTTTTTTCTTCTTTGCTTGGCTGAGATTTTCTCCCCAGCTTGCTCACACTTTTCTTTGAACTCCACTCCACTCATGGAATATTTATCTTAAACACATCATCATGCAATCCTCTTTCGGAATGGGATTTTTTATTTTTGGAGGAGAATTGCGTTTTGACATGATCACCAGCTCAACCGAATAAAATAGTCACACTTTAAAAAAACAGCACAGCTGACAATTGACTTTGATTTGAGTGGGGAAATATCGTCTTTCTTTTAAATTTATATTTAGCATCCCAATCTGGCTTAAGAAGAATCTGATGAGAATGACAGGCTCAACATGAATATGTATAAGAGTTCACCTGCTCCGGTTTTTTTTCTTGTTGTTATTTTCTCTCCACTTTCTCTCTATTCATTTTCCATTCGGCTTGGAAAACCGCTATAGTAAAAGAGAAAGAAACCCCAAAAAAGGCAGGGAAAACTGCCTCCCACTTCTTCTCGCCGACTCTGGAGTACTATGGTTGGTTTTTCGGTATAGTGGATGGATGGATGGATGGAATGGAATGGAATGGATGCGGGCGAGGATAAAAAAAGGCGGTAGAGTAGAAGGGGAATCCACACAGTCTAAAAGTGAAAGCCAAGCCATTGCATGGGCAGAGAAGGAGAGAGGGACAATGAAACGTTTCTCTTTTTTTTCAGGGTGGATGGGAGGAAGGAGATAGAAGAGAAAAGACATTATGAGCATGCTGCTCCTCCAACCCAACCACCACCACCCCCAAAGCATCACCTCTGCCACTATACCCTATCATCCCATAAGTTGGAGTAATATGCACCTAACTATGTGTCTGTTACTTTCTCTTGTTTTTTTTGGGGCCTTCTTCTGAGCGGACGGACGATGGAGATGGAGCCAACGAACTTGCTTGCTCAAAAAGGTATATATTAATAGTGGGATATAAAATGGGAAGAAAAGGCTGAGCTAAGTACGAACGAGGCATTGAATGTGAGCATTTTTTTCTTCTTCTTCCTTTCTCCCTTTCTATGTCTTAACGATATTGTGATATGATATTACATAAGTAAGTGGAGGGAGAAAGTGTTCAGCATTTTTGGAAGCAGCCAACAATTCCAGCCTGTGCCTCAACCACAGTTAAGAGAAAGCCCAACACCAGAGCAGCAGACCATGCCAGTCCAGCATGCAGACATATCGGCAAAGTCCTCCTTCCTATCATTGGAATCCTTTTTCCCACCAAACATTAGGCAAAACCTTGGGCAGGCCTCTTCCCAAGCATTATTACTACCTATATGATATGCAGAAATGGATATATGAATAGAGGAGGAAGGAATATGGAACAACAACTGTTTGTTTCGGACCGGAGAAAGGCACTTATGCAATAGTCATACTTTCTCAGTGAACCAAACAACTCCACATGCTATATAGCTATATCCCCTCCTCTAATCCCCCATCCCATATTAGTATACTTGGGTAACGTTCCAAACACCACCAGTGGCGGGGTATCATCAGGAGAAAGTGAATGGGGAGCTATACGGTTCATAACATTGCATTAAAATGGCTTTCTTTTTCCCCCACTCGTTTCCCTGTCTAGTCAGCAGCCAACTATATCATCCTATTTGACTACTATGGCATGGGATGGCTTTTTTTATTCCCCATTTTTGCTTTCTCCAAAAAAAAAACACATGGATTGCATTGCAATGGAGTGGTGGATGGAAGCCAGAAGCATGCATGCCGGAGCTCTGGATAACTTTCACAGGCCTTGCTCGCATTTGTAGACTTTCCCTTGGAAGGAAAACTGGCCGAGAAGGAAAGAAAAAGCTAGGGAAAGCTTCCATAATATTTTCCCCCCTATTCCATTCCCATATCACAGCCATGCATGATGCTTTTTAACGTTTTTTGTCGCCGTTTTTACTACTACCAGCCCAACATAACACAATCTGGTAAAAGCACACAAGAAAAAAAAATGTAAGGGAGTGAGCAGAAATTTTATTTTTTGCAGGAGCGGTTCCATTATTCACCAGACCACATACATACGAGTACACTTCCACACGACATAATAGTATTCGTATTTCCACATGGGCTCCTCCATTCCCTCTATCTATATCTGTATAGCTTTCTCCAAGCATTAGTCCAAAACCTCGTCATTCTCTTTCTCTGACTCCGCTGCTGGCAAGCCAGTTTCTCTGTATCTTGCAAAAAATGATACTTTAAAAGTGAAATGTGAACTGGGGAGCCCTGCAAAAAAATATAACCATTCCATAACTGCTCGCCAAAAAAAAAATCCTCCACATTTTCCCTCCCATCCAGAGAGAGTGTAATAACACTCTCTTCCTTATTTTTTCTTCCGTTTTTTATTCCAAAAAAATACGATGATTTGACTTTCCTCAAATTCAAGAAAACCATCCTATTCTTTTCTCTCCTTTTCTTTCTTTCCCACTCTCATGAAGAAGAAAAAAAAAGTGAAAACTCCCCCGAAATAGGAAGTGGAGAGGAAGGAACTCTCCCAATCTATTTTTTTCATACTTCATCGCCACCACTACCAACCAACCCATCCATATTCATACCGAAAGAGAGAAAAAACATTTTTTATTGCTAAAATTTCTATCAGACAGCGAAACAGCCATGGCCATACTCATACTCATATCCATCCACGAACTATCCACGAACATGCAAATGATAATAATAAACCATGCTTTGCCCATCATTATTTCCCTGTTACCGAAACTGATATTATGCTCCCTCCATGCTTGGGTAAGTAAGGGAATAAAACTTTCTTGGGTAAATTTTTGTGCTTTCACTCCTCTGAGAAAAAAAAACAAATAGCGAGTAAAATTTACGAGTTGTGGTCTCCCCGTTTGTTCGCTGAGTGTTTTATGAAGTAAATGTAATGTAATGGAAGGGCAACGTGGCTTTTTTGGGGGCTTTGACGGAGCCAACCATGTGTGTAATATAATGGTGGTGAGGATGATGATGATGACATGTTTGATGAGGGAAGATAGATCGGCAACATCGCACGCACATTTCTGTAATTTTTATTTTTAACCTGGCCAAGTCAATATGAAAAGAAAAAAACAAATCGTTTATTCGGGCAATTTTATAATAACCCCGTGACATAGCTCATCTTTCGTGTGGTGAAAGGTCATTGCGTACTTTTTGCTTTTTGAAATCATTCCTCCACCTTCCCGGGAAACAACTCCCTCCAACCAGTCCATGAAAACTGTCTTAAGTGCTTTCTCACCACTTCATCTTCAACTCCCACGAGGGAAAAAAAGTATTACTTTTTCCGAAATAAAAAAAAATATTAAGTTACATTATAACTCTGTTATGTTATGATATGCTATAAGAAAAATATTAAAAGGAGAAAACCTTTTTTGTTGTTGTACAGGTGTACACGTTTCATCGTTCATTTCATAGCGCCAGTTATTTTTCTTGTTCAAAAATGAATCAAAATAACAATTTCAGGTTATGTAATAACAAGTAAGTAGGTAATATCCCTCGGCTTTCTCTTCTCGGCCTATGCGCAACAATGAATGATCCCATTAAAAGGAAACATATTATTTTCCAAAAGAAATGGCAGAGTCCACATAAAATATACTTATTTCCCTCCACGAATCTAAATTCATTCTCCGATCCACTCCACTATGCTGTTTTCCTCCAGATATTTTGTATAAATATGTATATGTGCTCAATTTTATTTTTTTTTGCTTTCCCTCCTCCCTTTCTCTCCATATTATTGTTTTTATTGGGAAGCGTTTTCCTAACACCCTTTTAATGACACTGTGCGGAGGCCCATCAATTCATGAATGGCTCATATCATACATACTACGCTACGATCCTACGTGGAGGAAGGGTAAATGGAGGGATGTGGAGGAGCTGCGCCCGGCTAATCACGCTATTATGGGTATTATATAGCTCCCCAATAATGGACTAGGTATTTTCCTTTCTCCCCCAGCTCACCTACAATCTTACTTTCTCCTTCCAAGGTTGCCCAATAAATATGCTTTGTAGCTTACTGTTAGTATACCTACTCAAGTTTGTTGTTTTGCTTCCGTGTGTGGCGGTGGAATGTTCTTGTTTTCGTTGCTGTTGTTGTGTGCAACATGCAAGTTTTCATTTGAAGCCGGCAATAAACCATGTAGCAAATATTATGGTAATGGCAAAATAGTTGGCAGCAACAGGAATGTAATGCTTTCTTTTTGGCCCATTTGTTTATAAAAATATAAAAATTTGCAAATTGGTTGATTTTTCATTTTTTTTTCTTTTTCTCTCTTGTGATTTTTGACTGGGTTTTTAAAAGTCCGTTGCTTAACTATTTTTTTGTGTGTGAGCATTTTCCCCATTTTATGTATATATAGCCAAGCATGTGTGTGTTAAAAAAAGATCAGATGACATATTATAGCATAGCTGAAGTGACAGGAAGGGCGTTCCGGGTCAACATTCCAAGACAATATAACCTCCAGGGAAGTGACACAGGAAGAGACCCATGTCTTGCATCACATCACATCGCATGGCATTATTCCCACTTGGGGTCGGACTCTCTGTCCTGCTCTTCCTTCCCATTTTGCTTTCT
>JAQGAI010002495.1:0-12234 GCA_034696905.1 Lepidocyrtus violaceus
ACAATCAATGACTGAAATGGCTTAATAATAATGTACTTGATTTTATCGATTCTGTCATTTTGGAACAGCAAACTTTATTGCATAAAAAGGTTAATTTTTGCTTCATTTTATCGTAGCTGTTTCCTCAAATTTAATTAGCTTTAACGTTAATTAAATTACCTATATCTAGTTTTTAGTATTTATAAATACAACAGAGTCTTTTTTAAATGAATTTAGCAGGGATGAACCAGAGGCTATTTTTTCTTTTTCTCTCTTGGTTTCGTAAGCTTAAATTTTTTCCTCAGTCGTCCCACCAAGTTTTCCAGAATCTTGTAGGGCGGTTCAGCAATCCCCTGAATCCTTAATAACTCCAAAATATCCCGAGCCTTTCGAATTCCCTTCTCGACGAAGCAGTCCTCGGCGAAGGCCCTCTGCTCCTTGGTGAGCCCCTTGGGCTGGGAGCGGTGGTTAGCATGCTCGTATCGATTTTTGAAGATGGTCTTCACCCCATTCGGCAGCACTCTGATTTTGAGTTGAACTGGACAGCTTTGTCTTCGGCGACCTTTGGCGCAGTAGTAAAATCTGGTGTTAGTCCGATGGTAGAGTTTCCGGATTCGGAAGTCCTCCTTGAGCCGCTCCTCGGAAATGTCGTCGATTTGGATCCAGGTCCTGCCCTTGCCCTTCAGCCTTCTCAGGCCGGACTTTTCACAGAGCTCGTAGGTTGCCTCATCATCATCATCATCTTTGGCAGTGGCTTCAACGCATCCTTCAACATTATCAGAAACATTATTTGAGAGCTCCAATGCTGACGCCGAAGCCGGCTCCAATTTGATTTTCCCGTTATCATGTTTCGGCTTATTCGACGAACTTGACTCTTCGATGTCTTCGCTGCCATTGCTGTAGACGTCATTGTCACAGGGCGAATTGGGCTGGGAAGAGGAGGAGGAGACTGAGAATGGAGGAAGGTACTCAGGAATAGAATCAGTGGCACCACCGATGTTGTTGTCTTCATCAGCTCCTGCTCCGTCCACTTCGTCCTCTGGAGGGTTTCGATTTCTTCGAGTGGGCCGAATTATTGTTTCTTCCTCCCCATGGCAACTGACTTTTTGGAGTAATTCATTCCGAAAGTGTCGGAGGCCACTGGTAACTGCAATGCGTAAAGGCAACAAATAATTCAAATACTAATTTTAGTTAAGTATTTTAATTTTTAAATGAAAAAGGATTACTCACCATTTGCAATACATTCCCGTACAAAATGGTCATCATGGTCCGTATTTCTGGCGTTGGATTTCATCCCTGACGATAACCGGGACCGGGTCCTTCCCCTCTTTCTTCTATTTCTACCTCCAACATGATCATTCCAATCAGTTTGCTGATCCTTGACATCCTCCTCCTCTGCCGTCATTTTTTTCGCAGAGCGCTCAATTTTCCCCAACTGCCATTCCAACAAGTCCACATACATCTTCAACTCCTTCATCTCCTCCGTCAACTCCAGCTGCAACTGCTGAACACGGAGCTCCACCACCTTCATTTTCTCCTTCGTGTCCAACGCTCGGTCCACATTTCGTGAGCAGTCCGAACAAATAACTGATGCTGCTGAGCTCTTTAGAATTACAATTGAAAGAAATGCCTTGCAAAACTGACTGAACAAAAGCCTCCCATCCCGGGAGGAGTAGGTTATCGATGATGATGAAGCCGATTCCTTATCGTCTCCCTCATTTTTCTGGTTCTTCTGTAGAGCCTTCCAGCAAATAATGCACTTCGTATGAGTCTTTCCTGTACTCTCCATCATCTTTTCCCCACCACCAACTACCCAGTAATTAAAAGTAAGTAGGTAAGTATAATTACAATTACGTACTCGTATACGATGCAGCTATGTTGCTGTTAAATTAAATTACATACAATTTAGAACGCAAGTCGGGCTGCCGCCGGAAGAACCTCCTTTCCCACAGAGCGGAGTCAATATAATAAACTTTTTTTTTCTCTTTTCAGAAAATAACAACAAAAAACACATGACTTTTGTGCAAACCCAACACATCTGTAATCTGATGCTTGTTTTTCTCTCTCAACTCAACTCTCTTCCTATTTCTTGCTTTCGCACTCATGCCATTATGGCATCGGCATCACATTTTTGCTCATTTTTGTAATGCAATTGTGTTAAATTGGGAGGTTGAATTGGGCTGGGCTCGATTGATTGATGTTATCTGAAACTGAAAGATTGGATTCAACGGTTTGGTGAGCTGATGATGATGATGATGATGTTGTTGTTTGTGAGGCTGAGGCCGCATCTGGAGCTTCTGCTGTAGATCCTGATCCTACTTCCTTCAACTCCACCACCACCTTCCCCAGATGTTTTCTCCGCCGCCGTTGTAAAAAGTTCTGAAGTTTCAACTGCTGCGGCTCCGGAATGATCCCGTGATGTCGGAATGACTGGAGGATCCCCTGACACTTGTCCACCCCCTTTTCAATGCAGTCCACAACAAATGTTTTCTGGTCCTCCGTCAGCCCCACCACATCCAGAGGCTTCCCACGATGGTTATCATGATCATAATTGTTTCGGTAAGTTGTGGACACGCCGTTCCCCAATTTGACCACTTTTAGCCGGACGGGACAAGCCTCCTTTGGAGCTCCGTGCACACAGTAGTACATTATCTGCTTGGAATGTTTCAAATGGAAGTTTTTGCTTTTGATCCGGAACTCCTGCTTGAGCTCCTTCTCAGAGATTCCCATTTCCCTCCATTTTTGTTTCCCCGTTTGTTTTATTATTCCGGACTTTTCGCAGAGCTGATAGGTTACTTGTTCCTCATCCTTATCATCCTCAGTCTCGTCGACTCCTTCATTGATATTCATCGCACAGGCCATTTCTGCGTCGGGAGGAGGTTCCGGTTCTGAATTCACTTTTTTGATGAGAATAATCCTCCTCTTAATTTTTTCTGGTGGACCGATATCTGGAGGGGGTGAATCCGGAGGAATTAAAGCGGCACATGAGTGGGAACCCTGATGATGATAGTCACTTCCGCTGTCGGAAGATTCAGGCTCTTCCGTGTCCCATCTTTCTTTATTACGGGGGTCATCACGATGACGGTTAGTCTTTAGCTTTTTTGGAGATCTTCCACACTTGTTGGAACCCCGGCGGAATGGCTCAGGAGGGTTAGGTTGGACGTCAGGATCCCAATCATGATGGGAGCTCAATTTTTGGTTCAGTTTACTTTGAAAGGAGAAGAAGCTGCTGGCGACTAAAAGTAGAAATGGCAAATGAATAAAAATGAATATTAATTTACGGAGTAGTTTTAATTTATATACTTAAATGAATAATGGTAATTTGATAATTTATAAATAAATGCTCAGCTCACCATTTGCAATACGATTCCGAACAAGCTGGACATCAATAATTTGCTTCGCGTTTGCATCTCCTTTCCCAGATGACCTTCTTGGCTTTTTCCTTTTACTTCCAATAATGCCTCCGTCTCCAACATCCTTCAAATCTCTAGTAGTACTGGAATCCAAACCGTTTCCCCCTCCATTTGCCTCCTTCTTCTTCACAGAACGCTGGATCTTGCCTAACTGCACTCCCAACAGATCCACATATCCCTTGAGCTCCTTCAACTCCTGGATCACCTGCAGCTGCAGCTCTTCCACACGAGCTTCCACCTCCTCCATTCTCGACCTTGTGTCCAAGACACTTCCCACATTTCTCGAGCAATTTGAACACACAGAAACCCGTCGGACAAGGGGACCTCTCCTCCGCAAGGTTGGCTGTTGGATTGAGAGGAACTTTTCACAAAACTGTTTAAATAACAAAGAGGGATCGGAAGATGATGATAATGACAATGGTTTATGATCAGTAGCCTGTAAATTGCAGCAGCAAATTATGCAGCAACCTTCTTCAGAGTCCTCCATAATCTAAATATTAAAAATTCAGCACTAAACGTTTATGTGCCTACGTAAACTAACTAAACAATTAAGTAAACAACTAACTACATCAACAATAAATTTATGGTATGGTAGGTAGGAAGGTTGATTTAATTTAATTTGATGATAATTAGGTAACGATGATAGAAGAGTCGAAGAGTGTCATGTCAGGAGAATGTTTTCTGTTTACATATTTTTCTGATGATAAACTCTGCAAAACAAAAACGTGGATTTTGTTTTTCTGGCTGGTCTGGGGCAGGGTGGACGATTTTGTTGTAAAAAGCTGATGCTCGACAATGCTTTGCTTTGGCTGTGGCTTTAGAGCAGCAGCGATGATGAGTCAAAGCCAACAAAAAATGCAACAAAGGATGAAGATGAAATAACCAAGCTGAGCCGAAGCCAACAACAAATTCATGAGTTTTCATGAAAAAGATATTTTTTCTCGCATTTTTTCCTGCCTATTAAACTTGGTGGATATTTTAATATGCTAATTGCTGCTAGTTTGGTGATGCATTTATTTCACTAGCCATGTAATTGTGGCGAATTGATCAGTTATATATTTTTATTTGTGTGCAATTTTTTCATAGCTATTTAAATTTAGTGTACTTTTATGCTTTCTGAAAGATAAGTGATGATATGATAAGTTAAAATTAAATAACTACCTAGATAACTACTCGTGACACAGACAGACTATATTTAAATATTTTTGTTGATTAATGTGAGTTGGACAACAGCAAGCAGTCAATTATCCTGGCTGTAGTGAAATGCTCAAAGATAATTGGAGTGGACTTCTCGATAAAGTTCATCCTCCCGAAGTCAACCTTAACTATTTGGAGGGACCTCACAGCCCTTTTTTGTTTCTTAAATGTCCAGCTCCTCATTGAGGCTCCGCCCAGCCGAATCCCGGTGTTCATCCCCTTCAGGAAGTTGCTTGAGATGTGGTGCACATCCCCGCAGAATCCGAAGGAGAAGATCATCCCAACGGCGCAGCTCAAGTAGATCAACAGCAGGAAAACCCGGGCCGCAGTATCAATATCGGCCCGGTCATCCCGGGAATCCGTTTTCGCCAGCAAGGCAGCTCCGCAAATGATTTGGTCCTTCATCGTAACAACCAGTAAGAGGATCAGAAGACTCGCAATCAATTCGTTGAAAAGATTGGCCAGCATCCGGGTTTGTCTGTAGAGGTGGATGACCCTCGGAAAGGAGATCCTCAATATTTCTCTGAAACAAAAATCACTAAAAAATGAGCAATTTAAGAGATGAGATTTAATTTTTTTTTATATTTAACGGACCTCTTTAAAGACAACACGGCTGTTTGAAGTCCCACACAACCAGTGACGATCACAAGGATGAGCATGATCCAGCATTTTGTCGTGATTTGATAGGCAATCAGATTTCCAAACAATATTGTAATTTTGTCGAGACCGTAGCCAATGACATTTATGAATTTACCCTTCCGGAGACCGGTGGCCTCTTGAGCCCAACCAATTACACAAGATGGGGGGAGGACAACAACGTTGAAGGGCAGGGATGGGCTCACCGCGCTACAAACTGCCGTGAAGATTGAAAACCACTTGATATTCGCGATTCGGGCGGACTGGCACGTAAATCGAGCAATCCGGGTTGACTTCCTGTTTTTCAAGGCATTCTTCCAGGAATCCGGTTTGGATTGGATGTATCTTTTCTCAAACTGCGCCATTTGATTGATGAAGACCTCCATCAAACCGGATTGGATGTAGAATGTCAGCGGAATAATGGTCGTCAGTAGGAATCCCCCAGCCAAAGTCACTGATATGGCCAGTTGGCCTAGCTTCATCGGTGGTGGTTTATCCTTGTCCTCATCATCATTGTTTGGCCAAATCAGAACCTGGAAAATGGTTCCCAGGTGGAGTGCCAAGCTGTAGGAGTTTACCAGAGTGGAAATGAGGAATACCTTTGGATTGAGCTTCAAGGTTTGGGTGACTTCGTTCCAGGTACAGGGTATCCCGGTGAATTTGGTCCATCCGGAAGCGGAAATGAGATTGAACTCTTGCAGGATCCCGGTCTCAGTTATCATAGTCGTCAACTCTTTAAAGTTACTGAAATAAATTTGCTGGCAGTAAAAGTACTAAAAAGGCTACGACTGTGGCTGGAAAAGTTCAGGACAATAAAAACGATTCCTCACTCGCCTTCCTTCTTCCTTCCCTGGACAAAAAGGTTGCTAGAAAAATCCCCTACCCACCTTCGGTTATGTTATGGGCTATAATGTTGACATTGGAAGAAGCTTCTGTTGTTTTAGTCAACTTTAAACACACACGAGGAGTTTCTAATAGCAAAGTTAATTAAGATAACTTGTTTTTTGAGTTGAAGCACACAGAAAATTTAAGATAAATAGAGAATGGGGCATGGTGCTTCTTGGTCAGATCAATATTTAATCTGATTTTTTTTAACGACTAGACAATCCTCCATGTCATGTCGTTATGCAAATTGTACTGGACAAAAATTAACAAATACGGAAATAAAATAAAGCTAACTAAACTAATAATGGGTAATATTGTTTAATTAATTTGGCGACATCCATAATATAATTTTTTTTTGGCGGGCAGTGTTTCGAAGGACGGGATATATATTACACCTGTTCAAATAACACGAGTTGGTTTTATGTTAACCCCAACAAAAATTTTCTGCATTTGGTTTAAAATACTGTATAGAAGAAGTAGACAGTTATTGTGATTGTGACGGGTCATTTCTCGAACAATAGTTAATCTAGCATTAAAACCCGTCCTGTTGACGCTAAAACCAACAAAACCGACGAGTGAAAGGCAGTGGTGTGGTTATTTATGTTAGGCAAATATAGTTGTTTATTTTACTTCACATCGAATCGCATATAATTATTTGACATACGGAGGGGCATATCGACTAACATAAACTTGTCCCGTACAATGATATGCAAACAGGCGGACAACGTTTTATTTTACAATGCTATTATTCAAGTTTAATAATAACATTTAGACGGCAACCAGCAATCAACTAACTATACTCTAGCAGCAGCCAATTGTTGGACATTTTTGTCTAGATTAGCAGCAAACAGTCGATGATCCTCTCCATCGTAAACTGCTGAAAAATGACTGGGGATAACTGGTCGATGTAGTTGACTCCCCCAAAATGGATTTTGACTAGCGCCACCGCTCGAACCTTCGCCCTGCATATTTTATTTGCATTCCTTTCCGCTCTGGTTTGGAGGCGGGACGGAAAATCCCTGCTATAACTTACCTTCTTCATCTCAGTCAGACATTTAACTGATGAGGCAAACACATCCGCACAAAATCCGAAAACGAAGTTGATGGAGACAATTGACTGGACCAATATAATGACTTGGAAATACAGCAGCAAAAACTCGCCGCTTCCGAAGAGTAGCCCAGTTTTAGTCAATAAGCTGTAGCCGAAAATGATCTCAAGGCTCATGGCGAAGAGCAGGAATATGACTAGTTCACTGGAAACTAGTTTGTTGTACATTCCTACCAACAGGTTGATTTGAGCCTGGATGGAGAAGGAAGTTAAGTCGCTTCCCAGACCCCTCAGTTGCAATTGCCTGCGTTAGTTCAAATAAAGAAAATGTTATAGTGCAAAAAATTTAATAATATAGGCAGGGCTGCCACGGTTTCTCCGTTTCCGGTTATTTACGGTTCGATTTGTTTCAGCAATTTTCGGTTCGGTTTTGATAAACGAACCGAAACGAACCGTAACCGAACCGTAAGAAACCGGTTTTCTCCCATAAGAATACATGCAATCTAATTTTCGTTTATCGGTTCGGTTAACCGAAAGGAACCGAAAGTCTGCTAACCGAACCGAAACGAACCCTGGCAGCCCTATTATATAGGTGCCGTATTTCTTCGAAAACAAGGCTTTACTGCTAAATATTCAGTTTTTGGGAGAGGCTATTTATAGAAGGGGGCTATTGTTCCCAAAATCTTGATATTTTTGATAAGTTATAATCCTGATTTATTTTATAATCCTGATTTATTTTATAATCCTGATTTATTTTATAATCCTGCTAATTTCTTAATTACTTGCATATAAAGCTAAACGTTTTCGATCGATTTTTGACATTTTTTTTTTAAATTAAATAAAATAAATTTGCATTTATTAAAAGCAATAAATTGCCAATACCTAAACACACAAAGGGGAGGCTTGTTTTAAGAGGGGGGTTTTTATATCATATTTTTTAGATTTTTTAAGGGATGGCTTGTTTCAGCAGAAATACGGTGGGTAAACTGTACACTCTATAGCTAAAGCAACTAACCTGTGCAATGCCGAAATCGCTGATGAGAGCCCAACACAACCCAGAGCAATTTTGGTCACCAAGAGATACCAAAACTTCCCTCCAATTTCCCAACACACCAAATTCCACAACAATATCACTATCCTTTCCAACAGCACCCTCCCAACTCCCGTTAATATCCAGCTTCCAATTCCGTCAGCTAAGGACAACAATAGCCTGGCTGGGTAATAGCATAGAATGTTGATCGGCAACTCCGGCTTTACCGCGGAGCCGAGGGCGATGAAGGGGGCGGAATATTTGACGGCGCAGATCCCGGTAATCCGACAAGTCAACAGTGCCAATCGTGTCCACTTCCTTCCCATCAAATATTTTTTGGTGGCCTCCGATTGATTTGTTACATGACTTCGTTCAAATTGCACCAGCTCGTTGATGAACCTCTCCGTGAATTTGGAGTTGTTGTAGGTATTCCAGCCAATGTAGGTCAGCATGATGTAGCTCGCCAACACATAAATCATAATGCCCAATTGGAGGGAGTCCACATGTTTCCTGGAGATTTCTTCTTTAGAGTTAGAGCTTATTCCGAATGTTTCCAAAAGGGTAAGAAAAATTGAGGCGGCGTTGACAGCACTTGGGAAGATGGAAATAAGGAAGGTTTTCTGATGGAGGCTGAACTTTCCTTCCTTCCCCTTCCAGGACCATATTGGGACACCGATTAGCCTTTTGCTCACGCCGTAACTACCAATCCGGTTGAGCTCTTCCAGGAGCCCAGTTTCCGTTATCATTGTTTCTGGTACTTAATTTGGTTTTGGAGGGGAATTTTTGGAACAGCGTTGTATGAGAGCATTCTAGGAGAAACTATTTCTTGCGGATATAGTATAACAACATGAACAGTCCGCTCTTGTCATTACAATAATGCTAGAACAACAACGAATCTAGCCATAAACTGGATATAATTTCGGATTCCATTGCATTTCTATATCCAATGAACATGAATCATTTTTTTTAGAATCAAACATAAATTTTTGACAAAGAGCAAAATAAGCAACTGTCAGACTTATGTTGACATTGATGATGAACATGATGGACAATTGACAGCATTGTGTTATGTAGGAAGTTATGATTATGAAGTATCTATGAAGAATTGATGATTGAAGTTTGCCGCTCTCTCTTCTAAAATAAATAAATAACTTTTTGGAGGCACATAGATATCCGGGTTGTGAAGTCACGAAGCATAAACAAATATAGTGTGTGCATACATATTTCATATCAATTTCATGAAGTTTTTCTGTGTTTTTTACATAATTAAAGTGTTTTTCTGCAAAGTACTACACCCGTTCAAACAAGCAAACACACTATTTTCCAACAAGAAGCAAACCAGCGCCAATCCCAAACCAACACAAACTACCATAAATATAACGACAATGTTCCCTTCCAACGTTGCCGGGGAAGGTTCCACTGTCCTTGTCCTTGAAGAGTCAATAATTCCTTTATCGGGCTTGGAAACCAGCCAAAGGAGCTCCATCCACCTGTCCTGTATTCCCGACTCTTTGAAGTGGCTCACCCTCCTTACAAGAAACATGGGAACAATCCCACTCAAATAGAAGCCAAACGTGGATTCCACATAAACCTCCTTCCCAACGTTGACATCGTTGATCCCACTCAACTTTAGCTGTTTGGTGTAGTTGTGGCAGGTGACGGCGGGTAAAATCAATGCGGTTTTATTGCAGTTACGTAAAATGTCATATAAAACTATCTGCTGCTCTTTGTCATAGCTTGGTTGAATATTTAAAACGAATGAGCTGGCATTTGAATATGGCAGCTCTCCATTAAAAACTAACTGGCTGAGACGAAACAACTGGAAAGCCGAGTCGTTTAATAATTGGGTTGGAAATATGCGACTATGATTTTTTACTAGCTCGAGAAGCTTTACTTGACCTTGACTCCCCTGACCTTTGGCCAATTCCCAGAATTCAAATACTAACGATTCCAGTCGAATAACTTCGGCGGGGCTGGTGTCCCGTATAACATGCTGCTGAAATTCCAAGGAAGGTGGATTTTCAGGGTCGAATCCAATTTGGAGTCTTCCCGATCCTGAGTAAACGGTAAAATGGTCATCCAGCAGTTCCTGGAACCTATCATATGGAAGGGGATTCCTGGGAAGGATCATTTTATAGACGTTTTCGTTTTTGTAGCCGTTGCTAAGCACTATTCCAACTAGGAGTATGGTTCCAGCCAAAATTCGCATGGGAAAATTTCGGATATCTCTGGCTAGAAATGGGTTACCCTGTTCCAAAAAGAGCTTCACCATTTTTAACATATTTTCCACTGTAGCAGTGCTGAAGCCCATCATAAGTTTTTCCATAACTGACGCAATAAATACCACGAAAATTAAAAGGCAACTCCAAGTTTCAATGTCGTAGGCACTGGCAAGCTCCCTAAAGGACAGTGATCGGTTATACCTCCTCCCACAACTGACGAATTGAAGTGCGTTGAACCGATCAGGGATGAACAAAGGAAGATGAAGGGGATAGGAAACAATGTCGACGAAGTCGATTAGCTTTGGTTTCAAATGACTTTCCCTTTTGTCAGGATAGTCCATGCTTATCTTCTTTCCATTTCTGCACCAGACCTTATCCGCATGATAAGTATGGTTCTTCCAGATGCTCGTCCACAAATAGACAATTAAATGCATGACTTGGTTTTGAGGCATGGGATATGTTACCTGGACCTTTCTCAACGCGTGGTGCCCTTCCAGTCTGAAGATATTATGGCAGCTTTCAAAATATTCCACAATGTGAAGCCAGGAGCTGCTCCGGTCGTCAAAGTTGGCAGCGAAGCTGTCATCAATCAGGATCAACAGTTCCGACAGGTCAACCCTCTGAGCCCCTCCAATTTCCAAAGCCAGTTCATTCCAGCTAGTAATCCTCCCCTCCCGGTCGGTAAACAGGGGTAGGCAACCGTGGCAAAATTCAATTTTTCGAACTTGACCAGCCAGTGCAACAACTGATGATGATGATGATAAGATTGATTCAGTTTTAGTTTTTGGAATCCAATCACTATCCACAAGATAAACTTGAGTAGCCAAAGAATGATAAAAATTGCTTGCCCCGGAATACCTGTACACATCCTCCAGCCATTTTTGAATCGTGTCATGCTTCCCATGGAAGTCCTCCAGCTGGATTTCGAACTCCCCGTGGACAACGAAGAAGTGCATTATTGGAACGGAATGAGCCAAATGTTCCCTCACAAAACCAAAATGATTTATTGAAAACTGCCAGGGAGCAGGGTACTTTGGCGGGATGATCATGTTAACCTTGTTTTGTGAATTCCTTCTTGGCAATTTCAGTTGGTCGATCTTTTGGTTATAGAGGGGAGGGAATAGATCCAGCAATACCTCACATGACCACGGTCGGCTTCTTCTGGCAAATAGGAAGAGGTCTAACTGGGTGCATATGTTTGGAATCGGGGTTAGAGTGACGCTTTTAAAACTCTCCAGCATTTTCTGACATGCACTGTCGTTTATAAATGGATTGGATTTGGAACTATTCAGATTTTCCAGCATCCAGAAGAAATAGTAACGAACACTTTGAGGGAACTCGTGTGTCGCGAGAGCAATTTCCGGTTTACGAAGTAGGATCGGGCTAGTTGAATCTTTTAGGTTTAGGTCGATTCCCAGAAAGTTTGTGGCGTAAATCAAGCAATTTGAGTTGCCCCCAAGGACGGAGCTGATAAAATTGCCAATGTTGCTTATCCCGACCGGAGAACCCCATTTTAAAAATATTTCTTTTTTGTAGCCGGAAATCAGTTCATGTCTCTGATCTCTCACGAGCATGGTTTGATTGTTGTCCACGCTGCATGAAAGTGGAAGTACTTTCAAAATTAGTAGAAAGGAAATGATGTAAAACTGGTTGGGATCAATCATTATCACTATTGTCTGTTTTAGTAAGACTTTAAAAAACTAAAAATTAAATTGATTTCAAGCGCGATATCAATGCTAATTTGTAAAAGGGTTCGCTTCTTTGCCAGAGGTAAAACTGATTAATTTTTTGTGAAATATCTGAACTGCCGATGGCTTCGGTATG
>JAQGAI010002496.1:0-12228 GCA_034696905.1 Lepidocyrtus violaceus
TGGTGTTGGTGGTGCAAGGAAAACAACTGTTCCATTCTCGTCAAAGTCAGTTAACATTTTTTTGTAACGGCCATTGCACGTTTGGAATTTTGGGAGGAAACCAAGTTGGTGGTGGTAAGATAATGTAAGTTTGTAATTGTTTTTATGTAATTTATAATTGGGGAGAATAAGGAAGGAGTGATATAAGGGAAGTAATTGGATTTAAAGTGAACGGGAAGTTTTAGGTTGTGAGACATTACCAATTTAACTGAGTTTTGACTTTGAGTTGTTGTTTTTTTCTTCAAATTTAGTTGTTGTCAGTTAGTGTCAGTGGTGAGTATTGGTCCGTTGGAGACAGTAACTCGTTTTAATTATATTGTGTATTTTGCATATGTAATAATTGATTTTAGATTTCCAGCCAGCGCAAGGACAAAGGATAGGAAACGTGAGGAGGAGTTCTGAATAATTAGTTCGAGACGCACAAGACACGGTGGTCGTGAATGAATGGCAAGGATAATGGAGGACTTGAAGATTGAGCAGCTTCGGTCATTGGATGACTTTTTGCTGAATTCGGCGCGCTTCCAAGTCCCGAATTTCGGGGATTTGGACAAATGGGCTAAAAGGGTGAAGGGGAACTTGGTGTACTACCAAACCAACTATTTCTTGATGGCTCTGGCGATCTTCTCAATTGTTAGGTAAAGTTATATTGCTTATTAAATACTTTACATCAGATATTATATTTTAACTGATGACTAGTGGAAAGATGTTGGGGTTATTTTGAATTGCCATTGTTAATTCACCTTCTTTTATGATGTAACTTTGTTTTGCTGTCTGCAGTTTTATGCATCCGGGGCAGATGGTTCTTGGCATGGTCTGTACTGGCGGTATGTTTGTTGGATATAACTACTTGTGCAAAAATCAGCGATTCGTTGCGGATGTAAAGAAGAATCATCCATTGCTCAGCTTGGTGGCTGTGTTTGTGTGCGGATACCTTTTGATTTCTCTCCTTGGCTCTGTGATGGTGTTCATGTTCGGAATTCTACTGCCTATTACGGGTAAGGGCGAGCTATACTTATTGTACTTATTTTTTAATTAGGCAGTTATTTAATTTATTAGTTTCGTTTATGTATAGGTAGTTGAAGTTTTACATTAAAACCCAATTATTGTTTTTTTATTATTATAGCTGTGTTTGTTCACTCTTCTCTGCGACTTCGGAACACTAAGAATAAGATCACCGGCATCAAGGAGCAACTTAGTTTCACCAAATCTCCCATGACTATCTTGTTGGATGAGCTGGGCATGAAGTTTGAGGGCTTCGACGACTGAGCGAATAAGGAATCTAACCTTCTTCTGGATGAAATCATTGCAATTTTTAAACTTTGCATTTACATCTATTTTGTCTAAATAATATCTCAAACAAATCTTATATCGAATGTACTGTTCCTTCTTTCAATGCATGCTCTTTGAGTACCGGTTTTGTTTCTGTTTGTAGATAGTTTACTCTTGTTTTAACTTAAACTCATTTTTAATATTACGAATATTCAAGTGTTTGTACGTTCTTCCCGACAAATACAGTTATGATTTCTAAATAACTTTCTTAGCTCATGAATTATATTGAAGTATTACTTCAGTTTGTTTTTTAACTGATTTCACTTAATTGATACTCATGTTTGTTAAAAGATCTTGTCAAATTGTTGTCAATAATGGAAGAATGTGCGAAAAATAAGTTTAACACGTTATGGATTATACCAGTGCGGGCAGTCATATCATGAATGTTGTTGGTTGTCTGCCATCGAAAATGAAATTGCGTTTATTAAATATACTATACTGATTGATATACCATGTACTGTACTTACTTTTAATATTATGATTATGATGATATCACATTATTATAAAAGCTACCAAATAGATATATATCATTTTGTTTGAAGTTGTGAAAATCGCGTAAAATTATTAATTACTAAGAGATTTTGTTTCTTCCTACTACGTACTTTACAAATATATAACCTTGTTAAACAGTCAGTTATTTTCACTGCGAAAAAAAAAATAAAAAAATGTTGTAAAAATGAATTATTTTAATTTGAATAGGTATAGTATCATTTTACAAATCGCATCTCCATGGAAAATGTTAATATCATCTCTTGAGTCATGATCCAACTATTAAATCTACATCGTGAACAGTTTACTATCATAATTTACCAGATACATCCGGTAGTTTCACTAAAGTTGAATGACACATCAATGTGAATCGGTGCATCAACCCGAAATATCCGCAAGTTTCAAAAAAGCATGTGTAAACATTTACGACAGGTTTTTGCACCCTAGCGCTGAAAAATTTCCCTTCCATGAGCCAACAGAAAGTACTATTTTCTAATCTAAAAGAGAAATAAGGTGGTTAGTTTTCGCTAAAAATTGCTTTCTACATTATTTTCAAGCGTACACGATGACACATTCCATGATGCTAAGGTGGTAAAATAGAAAGCCCGCAAATTCCCGATTCCATATATCATCTTTATTTCACACACTCCTCTAATGAAAACCGCGAGGCGAGAGTTGCAGGAAATCAATGTTGAATTTGGCGAGGCAATGACATTTCCAACTTCTAACTTCAATCAACATGCTTGAACTTTCGTCATTTATCATTTACAATTGTCTTTAGCATCATATCACCGTGGTCCGGGATCATACTTCTAGCGCACACCAAGATAGAAATCTGCTACCTTTCCTGGTCACTTGTCCCATGGTCGTCTTTGCGACTTTTATTTCTACTTTGCAAGTATGTGCCATATTGGCTATGATATGATACGATATATTTATGTTGTTTGAAGAAAAGGCTGTGTAAATCTAGAAAACGAAAGCTTTTCCCCAGTTTATGATTGTGAGAGATCCCTGCCCAGATCTTTTGGTCACTTGGTCAGGCAGTCAGCAGCCGTCATGTAGAGCAGAAAAGGAAAAATGAATGTGTGATTTACCTAGTTTTCAGCGTAGTTGCTCATCTCATGAAAATTGAATGGATTTTAACTTTTAACCGACGAGAGGAAGACTTATTAGCCTTAAACAGTACCGGCCACCAAAAACCAATATCAATATCAATGTCAATGTCTGGCAATATACCCCCATCATATCATCCGCATGCCATCATATAAAACTACAACAAAGGATATATGACAAAAGGGATATGGATATATAATATAATGGTACATTTGTGATATAACTGTAGCGGTTTTCCTAAGATAGGATGATCCTTTTCTTTTGGGCTTGCTCATCTCCAATGATATGAGATATGATATGGAATTGTTAGTTAGTGCTAGGTATTCCTGACTGCGGATATCTGACACTTTGTTCGTACAAGTGGGCCAACTCGTAATGATATGACGATGCACCTTATTACTCTCATCCTGAGCTCCTTGGACTATGCATTTATAGTTTAAAGAGGTTTAATGTTTGTATAAGATCTGTGGTCGGCTACTTTTCGTCATTTAATTATGAGGAAAGCACGCAGGCGCAAAGCAAAAAAAGGAGAAACGTTTCCAACAGGTTACTTAAGCATTAAGAATGTTGGTAAAATGGTTCATTAATAAAAAGGTGATTAGTGAAAGAAGAATGGACTTTGTCTATGAAGGGTTCAGCTCTAAAAAGTTTCATTTAGCAGTGAGTAGTTCTTCCAACATAAATCCGAGCTATTCGCTGCGTCCAATTTTTTACCAAGGAAAAAAAACATTGTTCCGGCCAACCAAAAACTCCTAAAATGTCAACACCGGTGTGGATATCCTCCTCTTGGATCTGCCTCTTCCTATCAGTTTCCATTGTCCATGCGGCAATTTCCTCATCATCCGAAAGTTTTAACTCGACGGAAGCCCACAGTAACAATAATACTTCCAGTTCCAGCGGAAATAATAATAATCAATGGGCAAACGCCATTCCGGTACTATACGATTCCTCCAGCATGGACTCGCAGTTTCAGAAGGAACTCGTGCAGTCGGCGTTGGAAGCATTTCATACAACAGATTCCAGTGCCCTGCAAATCCAACCCCTGCTAATTGACTTTTCCCAGTTCGGAAAGGGAGATAGACTTGAAGGAATGCGTGAATGTGCAGTATCCCTAATAGTCAACAAGTTAAAAGTAGCTGTTAGCTTATTGGTCGATCAAGATCTGCAGAAATTTTCCCAAGTTTATGACAGTGAAACCGGGAAGGATGGGGAGAAGAGCGGGGAATTGCACATTTACACTCCGCGATCCCTCCTTCCCCACCGGAAACTCCGTTCAGTCGACTCAGTGCACATCAAATCATTGCAAATGAGTGAGGATGCCCGGGCCTTGGCGCTACTAAACCGGGTGAAAAAGGTCGGTGTGCAAACTCTAATCCCAGTTTTAGATGGGGACAGTCAAGCCCAACTGGAGTTGCTAAAACTGTACCACAAAGCTGCAGTTCATAACAAGCAACCCATAAAATTCACAAAGTCTATTTATCTGAGTGATCCAATCCATTCCGAAAACTTCCAAACCATTCTCAAGGAATTCAGCGGCTTTCATGAACGCCACCTGACAACTCTGGGCTATCATAGCGTGTCACTCCAAGAGGCCTTGAAGGGTTCAGACCTAAAGCCGGGAGTGCTTCTCCTCGCCACGAATGCAAGTCAGATTGCCATGCAAATCGCCTCCCAAAAGAATCATCTCCTATTGAGCTGGTTTAGCCCTAACATCGTGGAGTTTGAAGAATGGGCTTACAAACAAACCCCATCAGGAAATACACACAGCAGCAGTCAAGAAGTTAACCGGATGAGTGACTCTGACTCGGAAGCGGTTTATAATAATAAAGCAGGACAAGAGGGCAATCCATCTCAAGGAACCACAATCTCAGCTAATAATAGCTCCTTCGGATTGTACACAGTGAATTTTATTGGCTCGAAAGGATGGGACAACCCCAGCAGAAGGAATATGCTCAGGGAATTTTCAACCTTTACAGGTAAATTCCTTCCATCATCACACCAACTTTTCATGCATAATATAAAATCTCCCCAGATTAGATTATGCAGTTCTTTTTGTTCCTGACCTTGATGCAGAAAATTGTAGGTTACAAAGCTAAACACTTACCTAGGTGCATGTTCCCAATAAACCCCCCAGGGAAAAGGTAAATCCAATCTTACCTGTAGCAGGTTTGTTATCTCCCATTTCATACATAGATACGTCCAGGTGAAGCAAGTACTGATATGAATACCGGTACGCCTAATTGCTCCTTGTTACCGGATATAATTAATCGGAAGAAAGAAATTACAAGCTTGTATGACTCCATTGGGCCAACTATGAAGAGGAGTCTCACATTGCCCCTATATGCCGAATTTTCATTTTCTGTGACAGCAGGCATCAATCTTACCGAGAGTCTATTACCAGTGACTCATTTTTTGTTTGAGAAAAACCATGGCCTCTAATAATGCAGGTCGGAATTAATTGTGACAGATAAAACAGTTCAAGTGGATGCAATTCGGTCAAATCATATAAATTGTTTCCTTGGCTCAAAATATCTCTACATATTATACTCTACTTATGATTCATCATTCAGTTTATTAGCATGAGAGCAGGGATGATGAGCATTAAAGCGAATGACTGCAACGATGAGAGCCATGCAGACTTCATGCTAAAATTGTGGCAAGCAAAGTGAACTAATGATTTGTAGACCAATTATCGGGCAAGTGCTAAACATTAGCGAATTAGAATTCGTTAGGATACACTGTCTACAAATTTTAAATTATGAGTTCAAATTAACTGGGCAAACATATTACCCTCAACAGCGTTTTACTTATGTTCACATCTCCAAATTGCCTGTTTCCTATTTTTCTGCAAACCAATTGAAACCAGTTTAACAACAGTTTTAAAAACGGTCTACAAAAAAAATTGCCATTAGAGAAGTGTGCTGCATAACATATACCCCAGTAGTCCGGGATGAAAATTAAAAAAAAACGATTGAATTTAAATAATGGATTTACTAACGATGACAGATTTAATGCCTGTGTCTGTATTTATCATATATACATATATATCATGCTCATTTAATCGTCTCGTTCCCTGATGCAGGTCCATCGCCCAGAATCCTTTCAGCGGTTTTGACCTATGACGCCGTAAGCTTGGCAAAGGATCACTTGAAGAATGGCCTCAACCTCCTCCCCAAGTTCGGCTTATCAGGACAACTTGACTTCAGCAAAAAGGGTTTCCGTAAAGGTGGAACTTTCTTGGGGACGTCGTCCGTTCCAAAGACAACCTCATCCCTGGTGACTTTGCTCCAACCTTCCACATGGATACTGGAGGACATCACTACTGTCAAAGAGAGTAGCGTCGGGAGTCACTATGAAATTTCAGACTATGATATTGCCACATCCTCAGTTATTCCAAAGCATGAGCTGCTTCGGATCGCTAACTCCACCAAAGATGAGGTTGGATGCAGTGAGCACATAATGAATGTAGTTACCTACGATCCCTTCAATCAAATGCCGTATCATTACTTCTTTAACGAAGCCAACTTGCCGGACACCCTGGTCCTTCCGAATCATCAAGGATTTGGGATCACATTTGTTTGTACTCATTCCCCTGAGAAGCTCGAAAATAGGGAGGACATCAGGGAGGGAACCGATTCAGTATCCACCCTTCAACTAGCCTGTACGCCGGGACTTCGAATGACTCAACCAATTAATTGCTTTAGGTCTCGCGTCAATCGAAGACAAAAACGGGCTACTGCCGGTACGGCAAGGGAGAAAAAAGGATCCGTTCCAAGTGTCCAATACCAATACAGTCTCTCTGGGAATGACCCGTGGAACTCGAAAAATCAATATTATTACCAGCCCGCTGGGAACAGAGACTACTCTATTGAATCCGTCACTTACGGTTATCCAACAACGTAAGTTGATTTACTGAAGCAGAATAAAATCGTTATTGAAAAATGAATTATTTGATATTTTTTTATTTCCTGTTGGAATTGAATACTGTCTTTAACAGACGATTAGATATCCCTATTTCGGAGGAGCCTCCCACAACTCCAGCCCCCGCCGGTGCTTCCAAACTACCTGAATTGCGACAAATTCTGAAGGCCGCAAAGCCCTTTGTTGGATCTTGTATAGGATCTAGTACGGGTTGTGCAATATGCGTGCTAGTTCTTGGTAGGCTACCTCTTGGAACTGCCCCTACCGCTTGTACAGGACCTTGCTTTGTAGGAACTTTCGGCAGTTGCGGCTCATTACTTGGAAGAGTATTCGCAGAAACTACTGTCATTTGTACGGAACTATTTAAACAAGGTCTGCTTGACGCCGATACGCTGGTTGCGGATGCAGAATTCGGAAAGTACATGTTGGACACGTCGCCAGACACCCTTCAGGTATTTTTAATTTGCACAATGCGCTTCATAGTTACCAAACTAAATTTAAATCAAATAACTAATGAAAATTAGTAGTGATGGAAAGTTCAGTTAAAATGCACAAGAACATATTTTGTTATTTGTGGATTCCTTTGGTTTTGGCACTCCTTCACTAGTTTTCAAAGTTTTTAAAATTCAAGTTAACCACATTTCCGAATCATTTCATTATTACAATGATATTCATTTATTTTCGCTCCGATCGCAGTGCTGAGTTGATAAGAAACAATCATAAATAATATAAATTAGGTAACTAGCATACTAACAACTTGATGGCTTCGCTTAGCTTAAAATAGTTAACATGTATGTGTGCCACTGAGCATATTTTAATTACTAGATAAGTAATCAAAGGATATATTTAATTATTGGTATAGATAGTACATTTATTCAACTATGTTAGATATGTACCAAAATTTCTCTTTACAGTTTACCCCAGGAATATGGGTATAAATATCACATGTAAAATTGTTACAAAACTGGAAATTAGTTTCTCCTTTTTTATTTTACTTTTTCAGGGTTACACTCTCCTAGCTACCCCACTAGTCACCTTAATGAAATCCTCCAAGGTCGTAACAAACATTGTGGCAACCTTTGCACTGCCCTGGGCCCACCACATGAAATATCTGCTGGGTCGATGCAACGACACGAATACGATTGGAAGTTTAGTTCACCTAATTGGATATCCTATTTGTAACCTAACCGGACGAATATATTTTTCAATGGTTAACCTGAAAAGTCTCTGCCTGACATACATTCTACTTTTAGCCCCATTCCTCACCTCCCTAATGACGATTCTTTTAATACTAATCCTTGTTCCGAATCTCAGTTCTTCCAAAATTAACAAACACTCGAACAAACTTGAAAGTTTTATTGTCTTTTGTACGCTGACGACTAAAATGAAGAAGGTTGCAGAGAAGGGGCTAGCTTATTTCAAGGCCATCGGCAGAAGTACGTAGTAGACGAAAACCATGACGGTACAGACTCCCAGACCAACGTAGCATGTGAACCTCCTCCCTGTCAGTCCGCGTGTTCTTCCTATGTTCCGTAATCGGCCAGATGTTCCTCCAAGTCGCATTGTCCCTGATTCCATGGCATCATCCATCCCATCCAGCAAAGGAAGATGATCTCTAGCCTCCGAGTCCAGATCAATGACAAGCTATTCATCAAATTCAATCAATAAAAAAATATTACAATTAAGTCAACGTCGACACCTAATATGTACCACTACCTAGGTGATACTAAAACCCCCTGCGACAACTACTCCACCCCACCCCTCAACCGGAACAATGACATTCAGTTTTGTTTGTAACAAGTATTGTTAAGGCTATTTATTGTTAGACTAGAATTTGCCAGTACTATATTTATATCATATTTAGGACGGAAAGAGCAGGAGTTTAACTGCCGACATTTATAAATACTATTTAAAATAGCAATCAGTATTGTACTAGTAATTTGTTAATATTATGGGCTTTAGTTAAATATAAGAATGTGCTATATTCAAGTAAAGGTGCTAATATATATACTTTTAGTAACATGTGTATCAATCAGTAAACTTAAAAAATAAATTGGATTATCAGGTAGTAATAAAATATATTTTAAACAGGAAACGAACGACTCTCCTCACTCGATTCATTTACAAACTAAATTAAACATCACAATATAATTTAATTACAAGTTAAGTCCAAGTTTTTTATATTAAGCTTACATTCTTGAGTTGTCCCACCTTGGAGGACAGTTTTTCGGCCATGGATTGGTTCATGGTGTCGAGGTGCTCTTCCTCTGGAATCATAAATTTTTGTTGAATTAGTTCTCGTTGTTTTTCACAACATTCAATATTTATAAATGACCGACATTGAGCAATTAACAATAGACAACCAATCGGCTACATCACACTTTTGACTTTAGCTAATTTTGATTTCTAACCTGAATGCATCATTTGACCGTTTCTGTTAGATCGTGACCCCATTTTTAATTCTCCAATTTGTTCCTTCCAACCACCAATGGCAATGGACTGCAGTTAGTAGGGCTGATGATATAGGTACAACCTTATGTGTAGACCACCTACACTAATTACAGTCGCTCCTGATAACTCCTTCAATAGAATTAAAAACAAAAAATCATTTCATTATACATTTAATCCTTTTTCTCACACACAACCAACAACAAACACATTTCGAATCCAATTTACATTCTTCTAATCATATCACACAACGATCAACCAGTTTATAACCGTCGTCAATTACCCTAGTTCAAATTTTAAGAATTTTAAAAACAACTAATTACTTGCAAAGTTTTTTCTTTCTTTTCCAACAACGTTTACGGCGCGGTTTTCTCCATCCACAACACACAACTTTTAATGAATATTATTTAACGTCAAATTCCGTCAAAGTCAAAAGTCGAGCAATTTAATTTATCGCCTAATTCTCCTCCACCGACAGTTACTAAATTTTGGTAACAAATATTTATTTACAAAGCCTTTGAAAGCTTATCACCACCGTCACATCAGCTTATCGATACCAACAACAATTGACAATGAAGTAAAAAAAAACATTCTCGTACTCCGTCTTGTCATAAACATTACCAGAGACGTGTGAATAGCAAAACACATGTTCAAGATTGATCTCATCCCATCGAAAAAATGGACTGGAGGAATTGGGGAAATCTCAAGTGTAAAATGTGGAGAGTAGATGGCGAACCCTGTCTCAAATCAGACCTGCGACTATGAGACAAGCCGATTGATTGTCTCTTTGTTTCTCAGTTTCAGACAGAAAGAAAAAGAAAGTAAGCTATATCTTCTCAACTAAACATTACAATTAGTTTTCTTTCTATTTTTTTCCACCATGTAATCAAAGTTGGAGTTTAACTAGACTTAAATCCTATTGTACAATTTGCTCATGTGGATTATTTTAAAATTCCCAATTAGTTGGCCATAAGCGGTTAACGAAGCATTTAATTGTTTTCCATATGGCAGAAGATTTACTAAATACTAATCATAAAGTTTATAGTTTTTATGATTAGTTGATACGTTTATTGTTTACTAATGGACCTCCTGAATTTTGCTAGTTGCAAGTTAGGTATGAAGGGCAGTTTTTTTTGATGAATACGGAGAAAATATTCCTTATAACCTTCTTTTTTTTGGATTCTTTCTGGTTCGTAAAAAGAGTCATTAATTTTTTTTTGCCTCAACCTTTACCACAAGCCAAAAGGAAATAAATCACAGGTGCGCTTCATATGGAGCGACCTAGAAAAAAAACAACCATTCATATAACTGAACTTTTTCCTCGTCTTTTTGAATATCCCAAGAGTTAAATAGGAACGATGATGATGATAATGATGCTGATGATGATGATACACTGCAAAGAAATTTCTGTATGCGCATGTAGAGTAGTTATGGAATGTTTTCTTGTTTTTTTTTTTACGAAATCCAGAAATGGACTTTATTCTCTTAAAAGTTAGCTCGGACAAAGAGAACTGCATTTTTCGTTAAAAAAAAAGACTTGGAGGATTGTGGAATGGAATGGCATTCTTGGGCTGTATAAAATTCGACCGTATGCATGTGAGTGTATGAAATAGTACATGTTTATGGAAGCTTCCAAGTTTTGAAGTAGGTTTTTTGAAGCTAAGCTAGTTCTGTATAAGCCGTAGTAGACATAGGCAAAGTAAATCAATTATGAACCTCATCTACAATTATAATTACGGGGAAAACGAACGTCCTCATTTCGACAAGGAATGATTTGTATCTTGTTTAAACTCTCTCAGCATGGAATGATCATGACCATTTTTGGGATGTTTTCAAGCGCACGCAGCCAGACTCTTCAATATAATATACTAATATATATATAGTTTTTACTCATATTATCTCCGTTTTTATGACATTGTAACAATTTGGGGGAGAAGAGAAGAAAAGGATATTGACAAGTATCCATACGTACGATGATCGGCCCGTAATAATGTAAACTTTTTTACTGGGACTGGACTGGGGCTGCTGTTGCTGATGAGATGACCATGAAGTCAATCGAGTCATGCGATTCTTGGATTTAAAAGGAAAGCCTTTTTGTATGGATGATGGGCTCCTCTCCTAAATCGGTAAAATGGAATCGAATTATAGTTATTTTACAGGGATTGCTTTATTTAGTGATGATAACCAGTTTCAGTTCAGTATAGTGAATTAGCAGTGATAAGAAATTAGAAATGATGCTGCTGTTGCTATTTAAAACTGGATCGGGGAAGATGTTTACAAGAAAATTCCCTCTGAAACCGACATAATAAGCATTTCTACCATTCATACATAAAAGCAAATTCAGGAGAGAGAATAAAATATAATTCATGATAAACCCGTTTGTTAATAAGCATTTTGTGTTTTATTGCGGAAAAGCGAGACTCTTCTTACGAATGGCATGCTTTCCTGGCTCTTTTGCACTTGTCATCAAATCAAATATTAAAGAAAAGCAGTTCCTTGAAAAATGAATATTATTAGCTAGTTTATTCTTTCATGCCAAAGTTGTAATTTTTAAAGACAAGATATTTATATCGTATTGTTGTGCACATTCATAATATGCTAAAGAATACCTAATGCAATAGAGTACATTATGGTTACAGCAAACAAAAGTGACATATTGGCACTTCCTTGGCCAGCCACTGCTGTCTCAGTCAGTCAGTCATTTCCTCCATCCTTTTTCGTGTTTCAAGTCTCAAAAGGGAAGGAAGGGAAAAATACTGCTTCGAGGTGAATCTGATATTTGAGAAGATTTATCTTTCGCTAATTTCCTGTCTGCCACGAAAAAGAGAACCCCTTCGTTCCGTTGATCATCATCAATATCATCATCACGACGACGATGAAGATGATGAA
>JAQGAI010002497.1:0-12226 GCA_034696905.1 Lepidocyrtus violaceus
TAAGAGCTACAACAACCTTACTATCGTTCAACACTTAAAATTTATAATGATACAGAGGGAGGGCACTTTTTGGGGAAGATTCAGAGGTATAATAAATGCTTGCTCTGTAGTTTTTAATTGGATAAACGCATGACAATTTCTAGCGTATTATGGTGAGCTTGGTATTCGGTTCATAAAAAAATTTAATTAAGAAAAATATACTATTTTTAATTAAGAAAACAAAACCAAATATTATGTTTAGTTTACTCATTCATCAAACTGAACATCAACAGTGCAGTGGGGTTAATAAGACCACAGAAATGAAAGAAGACAAGAGGTAATTTTTGTTTTGAAAGCCAATCCAATAGGTAATTCTTCCTCACAACAAGCGAAAGGTTGGATAGTAAAATATAATATTTCAGGTAAAAAAAATTGACAACCCAAGGCCAACAGTTAAAACACGAGGCTTAGGCAGTTTTGACTCTTGACGACTTTGACGGGAAAGATTTTCACATGGATCCATTACCTAAAGCGTCACTAAATCGCTGTAATCAGTCCAAACTAATTTTTGGAGTACGTGTAGGAATTTTTCAGGCTTGCTGGCTCAATCCCCTCTCATTAGCAATACGCTACTCATTTGAACTGAAGTGAATTAGGAGCAACGTCTTCATTTTATTCACGTGTCTTGTTTTTATCACAAGGCAATAAATTGTTCTGTGCTGATTTGGTTATCTTCATGCCTAGTCCAATGGCACTCAAATTTGTAAGTTCAATCATTTTATTAATGATGATTTATGCAGAATATTTATCGTACGTGATGAGGATAGTTCTAATCAACAAAAATCTTTTGTATGGAGTTTTATTCCAAGAAGATAGTGATGAGTCTTTTCTAAAATGATGTAAACTCTAAAGTCGAACTTTCGGTACCTAATGAAGCTGTCAACGATTATGTTACAAATTGCTACATAGCTAGCAGATTTAGCCCGTCACCAAATCCCATTCAAAATGTTATCTGTATTTGTTCTGCAAAGCAAGGGCTGATGATCTGTAATGAGTGGCATATATCATTTGATGATGACAATCAAACAGAAATGTGTGCGTGAGAGGACTTCATATGGGGTTGTTATTTGCATGGTCCATATGAGCCGATGAGAATTATCAATTTGTAATGCTGCATTTGAATAGGCTGACCTTACGCAATTTAATAATTTTATCCAATAAGATATTTTACACTGATATTTTAAGAGAAGTAATGTCTGTATGAACCTGTAGCTGTATACTTCTATATTAAACTGATTTCTTGAATCTGTACTTTTCATTTTATCCAAACATAACTGCTTACATTTTATATTAACATTGTTGTAAACTCTTCAATGGATGATTTTTTTTTTTGGAATTTGACATGATCCTTTAAGCATGAGTTTTATTGCCCCCTATTTACAAACAAACAATTAACAGCTTATTATGACTCTATCAAAGAAAAAAGTCTAGCCCAAGCCTTTTATCAACATTCATTCATTGTTAGTTCATTGCCATTTTCGAAATAATACCAAAATATCAAACTTTATTTTTCAGTTTGCTCAAAGCAATATGCCCATTTGTTCTAATCTTTTACAAAAAATCTTATTTATTGACAAAAAATTCACTCCATACTATAATCTCCTACTTAATCTTCATTTCAGTTTGCGATACATTTGGCGAGTTCATGAAAAAAAAATTTTCTTTCTCCTCGGACCACGCATTAGTTTCATTATTACCTAACAAAGAACTGAACAATTCGAAATTCAAGTGGCTACATACATGCATGCATATATATGGCTTGTGATGCAACATGCTTCTAACAACTATATAATGATAAGAAAAAACTTGATTTTTCTCTATTCTTCATCAGTATTGTTGAGGAATATGTTACGCTGTGTCCATCCCTGAAGCCTTCTTAAAGTCCAACTTTATTATTACATTTTAAATAACAATATTTTGTCGTTATTTTTTTCTCTCTCCCAAAAAAAAATCTCAAGCCTAAATCTTAATATGTAACTGACAAAATGCTTCATCAGATGAATGAGAGAGAGTGAGATGAGATTAAGTAGGTATTTATATTTTTATTTTAAATATACGGTATAAGTATAAATATGTACAATGGGCTTCATGAAGTCTTTAAGGGATAAAAAAGGGTCACTCTGAGAATGCGCTGCGGACCTTTTTTTGTCAAGGTGCTCTTGATTTCATTGCTTCGTTAACTTTTCATTTTTTACTAGACTCTTTTCTCCCTTTTTTATCGTCATTATTATATAATTTCTCGTAACATTGAGCTATTTTTTTTTACTTTATTGCATATTATAGCAGAGCTCCTTATATAATCGCATGGCACATAAGAGTAAAATGCAGCGATACTTATCATTATCATCATCAATCGCGTGCTGAATGCGTATGAATGCGTAGACTGACTGGTGGTGAGTAGAGCTTTGTTGGTTATTGCCAAGCTGGTGATGATAATGCACTTGCATTGCCCAAAGGGCAATGAAATGGACGGAGTAGTAGCTTAATATGCTTTTAATGATGAATGAAGAGCAATTTTTCAAACACTTATTGTGACTCAGAATTCCACGGGTAAAGTTGTGAACAATCAAGCACAATAACCTATTTTTATGAAAGAGAAGGGGAATCACGTTTTTAGGGAATTTGCAGTTTTTTTAACGCCAAAAGTATTGGGATAGGATTAGCTAGGCTATATTGCTGGTCTGTTGAGTACTTGTCGGCATGCGCTCATTGTTGACTATTTTTTGACAATAATGGGCAGTCTTGAGGGGTGTTAGGTAATCCCAGGATTTGTGCTTATTGGTTTTTAAATTTTAATTATTCCATTTTTTGTCCTAGTTTTTTCTTCACATCATTGCAATCATTGCAATATTTTTTTTTTGGTTATGAAAGATTTTTTGATTTGATCTCATTGCCCATTGGCTATTTTTCCTAAACTTTATCCTAAGCTTGCGGTTTTGAATCTTCGTGTGAATTGTTCCTCGTTAAGGTGAACTATTTGAGATGAAAATGATAGAACACCCACCCTCGACTGTTTGCAAAATTATATGAGCAGTAGAGTACATGCATGTGTTGACTTATTTTAATTACTGGCTTTACTGACAGTTTTGCGGTTTTCAAACTGTTGATTTACGATCTAAAACCATCGGCTCACTTCAAAAGGTTACTCCGAAAGTAAAAGTTTCGCAACTGTTAGTTATTGAGTTGCACTAATTTAAAGGGTCTGTTTCGTAACAATTTTCCTTGCATTGTTTCTAGACGTTGGATGTACTACGTACTTTTACTTTTATTCCCTTCCGGGTTTGCAAAATTAGCTCACTCCAGTCAAACAAGCGAATTGAAGATAGGTAATGGCAATGGTCAATATTGTAAATAAGCCACGAGAGAGCTTGTGAATTTATGGGATTTGAGCTGTCACTTGCTTCAGAGATTAATCAACTAGGTGCGATCGTGCTTGTAACCAAACAGATCAACGCCGAATCTGCAATACTCTGTGATAGTCCGTCGATGCTAGATAAAGCTGATTAAACAGTTACACAATTTCTTGCGCATGATCCAACCAAATCGTCAATAATAAAGTTTTGGCCATTTCAAATTCGAAAATAGGTCAGAAATTATAATTACTTTATTGCATTTATTTTTCATGCTGTGTGTTGGTATACATTTATACGTTCGAACTCGAAGTAAATCCGGCATACAATTATCTGGAATGTATTTCCCTAATCAGCTTTATACAATTTAAAATGACTTGTTCAAAAAAATTAGCCCAAAGCCTCCCAATCTGCAATTGCAATTGGTAAGACAAGGGAATGTCTTTTAATGTGTTCATGAATTTGGCGCATATGAAACCTCTTCAAGCATTCTAGGCTGAAAAAGGTCCAAATCAGGAAAATATGATATGATCCGTACACTGAAAAGTTAAAACGTGATTTTTTAAAACAAAATTGCAATTTCTGCAGATTGCAGTTTTATTGACACATTCACGCACTCCGCACAAGTTACCATCTCCGATCAGAAAAAAAATTAGGCAAGTTCATCCAATCTTCCAATCATATTACCTACTTTTTTAGATGTAGTATTGAATACGATGTTTCAGACGACGACATAAAGCAATTCAGGTGGGAGATATCGCACCTCATCGTTAGTCTTGCTCTCTTGTGATTTTTTATTCCATGCATTTTAAACTTCCTTGAATTGCAATTAGCTGCTTTTTTATGGGCTAAATGCTACTTGTAGCAGGTGTCATTTGTGAATTCAGATGCGTCTAAATTATAGGGATGACTATAATAACTATGATATGATTAGCAGTGACCATATTATGAGATGTCAAACAAATGGGAGGATTCCCAAATAAAACTTATCTATGTTCTAAAAATTCATAACGTAACTTTATATCGAATATTGGATACCTCCTTAAGGCAAAGTACCCCACGCCCACAAGTTACTACAGTTTTAAAGAACGAATGATAATGATTCAGCAAGATTGAATTCTTGAATCACTTTGTGTGTGAGGAAAATTGAAATAATCCCAGTTTGTATAATTATAACTGTCTATTTCCTGTGAATTATCTCAGGAGAATATGTCAAAAAAATTATTGTACCGAGTGAGTAACAAAGAATGAGCCAACACAATTACGAACCCCTGCCATACATAACAGTGTATCCGTATCTATATTGTCGTCACTGTTCTCTCTTTTCTCAAGGAGAGGACTTAAGATAAGCAGCTCGAATCGTCGTTGTCTGTTTCCTTTCAATGCATTTAAAACATTGGAGTTAGGTTACAAGAATGAGGTAGTCATTCGATTATGTTAAAATTATTTGCAATTTCTTGTGAAGTTGTTCTTGAATTGTAAAATCCAATAGGTGACATTCATCTAATCTCATTTTACTTGAGTTCCTACATTCAGCACCAGAAACAAGCCCATGACAAATGTACCACCTTGCCACAGTCAACTGAATTGACTGTGCTCATACAAAAACAAAGACTGCCAAATGCAAATACTTTACTTCAGGTGAATTTTACCTCTAACGTAGCCATTTTAGATGATTACGATTAGCTTCCCCCATCAACGACCGACTGCAAATTAAAGTCAAATCATGCGATTTGCTTTATGTCGTGGTTAAAAACGACTTCAACAATTGAGGATAATAACATGTGCCATTGTTATCAGCCTATTTTATGAGCTTCTGATATGACGATTGTTTTGTGTGTAGTTTTAGCAAATCAAAAAGTGTCAAAACATTCACCTATTTTTTACAGCCACGACAAACATTAATCTTTAACCTTGTCCCTCATGTTATGACTATCATAATGCAATTTATGAAATTATTTAGCGTGGGAATATGTATACCTAAGCATGAGCTTTTGCTACACATTAATCAGAGAACTGAAAACATTACTCGAAAAAACGTTTATGACTTTCATATGCATGCGTCATTTCTTTATTCGTTTTTTACGACAAATTTAGGCCTTATGTAAGCCTACGAGTTTCTAGATAGGCCCTCTACTTCCCGGTTTTAAAACTGAAAGTCCCTTTGAAGCATTTGTGCTAATTGTGATTTATAATCGCCTCTTTTCCTTCGACACATGACAAGAAATAAAAAAGCAAAACATCACACGATGACCTTCCCTTGTTTCAGAAAATAACATAATTTTTCATACTGTTTGAAATTCAATTGTCTCCCAAAAGTTGGTCATTTGTTTGTCTTATCATCGTTAACGAAGGAGTTAAGTAATGGAAACACAATAATTGAAATGACCAGTCAATAGTCATGCATTTTACGAAACGACAAGTTAGGAACAAAAGTCTCGTTATAGCCGTGACTAAAAAAAACCACAATGCACATCCTTTTCATGAAAAAGGTTTGAATTTGCAATTTGCAAAGCAACAGAGAAAATGCAGCATAAAACACAAAAGCGACTAGACACTAGACTAAAGAATGCAAAGCCTTAACACAATTTTAATGATTATTGTGACGGTGTGTTTGCTTTGACCCAATCTGACCGTGGCATTTGAAGGAGAGCTGTTTCCTTCTTTAAAAAATAACCCTTTTTTGGTTACGGTAATCAAACACAGAAGGTAATATAATGTTACACTAAATTATTTAATAAAAAATCACATTAGAATCTTCAAATACACGGGGTAGCTAAAACAATACTGAAGATCCAGATTTCTTTAGCATGGGTAACATGAAAAGCTAAAATAAATGAATTGGTTAATCAAGTCGCATAATTTTTCTTACTTTGCCAATTAATTGAAGTTAGGAGCTCATGTTCTAATATAATAACACTGCTTGATTTTCTAGCAGTCATTTGATATGTATATAATTATTAAATTGAATCTGGTGATTTTTAAGGTAACACACATTATTCATGATTTACCAAAACCTTTATGTGTTGTATTTTGGCGTGTCAGCGGCATATTATCGTTTTAGTCCACAATGCTCTTATAAATGCTCATTCAAATTCTATCTCATGTAATTTATCGACCCTTTCTATTGCTTCCAACTTCCAAGCCCAATCCCTTCCATTCCCCTCTCTGGCCGTTCCACCAGTCAGTCAAATAAAATGAAACAGATCTGAAATATTTTCCAAGAAACAAACGAAGTAAAAATGCAAGAAAATATTATTTCACTAACAAACTTGCAAGCCTTTTATTATCACGCCTGACTAAAAAATATTTAAAAAAAAAAACGTATAATTATCTATCTTACGCAGGAGCCTTAACCTGAATGAGTTGATTTGCTAAATTCTACACGACGACGCTTTTTTGCCTTCTTAGAATGTCGGTTAAGTCACGTACGTTGCAAACAACGACAGCAGCTTAAAGTTATACAACCTCCCCAACTTATTCATATTTTTATTGGTGTTTTTGGTCATTGTTCTTTGCGCTGATCTTAGTGGCTACAAGAACAATGACGGCTAATAAAGAAATGCGTTAGATTCCTGTGCGATAACAATATGTAATAGTAATAATAATAATGACAACAATAAGCTGGGCATGTAAAAGTCATAGTACCCTGTAGATTTTTTTAGAGAGAGATGAAATGGAAACACTCCTCGTGAATTTCGTTTTTGTTTGTGCGTGCGTCAAGACGCATATTATTGTTCGTGCTCTCCTTCGAGTAATTTCAAATGTAAGTTGTGTAGTCATGCGGTTCTTTTCTATTCACCATCACATTTCTTTTTATTCCAGCCGACAAGTCGGAAGACAGTAATAATCCTCTTATTATACCGCTGCAAGGCAAAAACAAAATGCACTTTTGTACAAATAGCCGTGTCCGTGGCATTTGGCAGGAATCTTGCCCTGTTTTTATTATGGATTCAAAAAACCTTTACTGCTCTCTCGTCAAATTATCGCCATAATTAGGGATCAGTCACAGCTCTACAAACACAAAACTAGATTATGAGAGGACCACTATATGCAGGATTCTGGTAGGTGTAGCAAAAACGCAACGACAACGGGTTGGATTGGAATAAAGTAATATGCGATACACAAAAAGAACGATTATGAATTAGATCATGAATAATTACGGCAAAATCCCTTTATGATGGGGAATAATTATAGAGAGATACTATTATGGAAATTATAACATGTGTAAGTAAGCATTGTTTAAAAAATGGTGCTACTTTATTTTGCATTTTTGGTATCTTTCTGCGAGCCACTTACTTTACTCAAAAGTAAGATAATTTGCTATTGCACAATTTTTACCTATACATAATATTGTACTTTAGTCCATTTTGGTAATGAATAAATATTTGAATGTTCCAATTGTTCCATGATTACATTTAGCATTTACTTCTCTGATAGAAACGGTAAGTATTAATTACGAAACATTCTCCGATCTCTGTAAAGTGCATATGCTGTAATTTCAACATCGGAGTAACTGCTTCTGTTACAAAACACGCTTAAAAGATTAAGACTGGTAATTGGGGCGACCAGGGACATAATTGGAATGGAACTGCAATAATTTGCTTGAATTAGATAGCTGATTGCAGTATTCATGATAAGAAACAAGAAATTCATATTGTTATGGACTATGTAATGGGATATTAATGGTAATCAGCGGTTTACTTAACTGCGTAACTTTAATTTTTAGTACCTGGATTAAATTCAATCAAGTGTATCCCACAAGCCACATACGCCCAGTTAAAATGCTTAGTTCAGATGTGATGAGGAGGTGCTATCCAGTTCCTCATCATAATATTGTGTCTTTCATTCTCCCACCACATAAGTATTATTACGTAAGTTTGTTTGGGGTGGTAATTTGAATGACAACAGTAATTTGATGAGGAAGGGTTTACTGAAGGTAAATGTCCTTTAAACATTCCTTTACCAAGCTATTTTTTATACCCATTTCATTATTCTCATTATCATCATCTTGGAGCATTAAATAATTTTACAGTCTAATCTGATAATGATATTAAAATCATGCCTCTATCCCTTGATAACATAATATTATCAGTCATCCACTTTAAATCTTCATTAAATGACTTATGCACTTTTGCTCAAGCAATTTCCCAAAGTTCCCACAAACCAAGGAGAGACGAAGGCAGATGTTTATGTGTTTTGTAGTCAAAAAGACCTTTACCATTTCACAAAGACAAAATCCACTATAAAACTAGCACCAGTGGTGATAGAGAAAAAATGACAAAAAATGTGCACAGAATGGGCAGAACGGAACAAGACTTTGTTTGCTGCTGTTTTTTTAACATGTTACATTTACAAACAAAAGGACTGGCTATAATACACAGTCTTACGTCACACTACGAATACGATCCTCTGGCACCCTTAAATATTGCACGCAAAGCAAATGCAGAGCCAAAGTACTTAATTCATACTTCTTCCATGATTTTCGTGTACTCATATGTATTTTTGTGTGCTACGGAAAAAAATGCGCCAATGCGTCTGACATTTGCGTTATAGCCAGATTTGCGCATGGTATTGTGTGACATGTCATCGTGTATCATCGTTATTATGTATGTATGTAATATACCTACCTATTTGGTATAGAGGAATAAAGTACCTTCATATTATTCGTTAAGTGAGAGACTAGTTAATAGCAAATAGCAATTCACCACTACCACTAACAGAAGAACACCGTCATAATATCATCATGATCATCATCGTCATTATGAAAAATGTTTGGGAGACTTTCTGTAACAAGCACAAGACTCCTCGACGGCGATTAAAAGGGAGCTTCGTTTTGACCAATATATAAAAGGAGGTCTGGTCCCTTCGCTTCAGTATCAGTTCAGTTAGTGAAGTCTCAATATTCAACTGCTTCAACAATCTCGGCTGCAGAGACATTTTATTTCCAGAACGTATCAACTTGCCCCAAACTTGAGGTTTTCAACATGAGAGTTTTAGTTGTTCTTGCGACTTTTATCGCCGCTGCGTGTGCGGGCTACCTCCCGTTGCATCACGGATACGGGCATCATGGTCATCATGGCTATGGGCATCACGGTATGCAAAACAAAAATTGCAGAAGAAAAATATGCAATGTTATCAGTGGTCGTAAAGTGAAGTGATACCCGGACCAGAAGGAGTCGGGTTCACTGTTCCCCTTCATTTAAAAATGAGTCTAAAAGTAATTTTTCTTGCAGGACACTACGGAGTGGCAGCCGTTCCAGTTGCCGTCCCTGTGATTCACAAAGTGAGTGAGATTTAGGTTCTATCTTCACAAAATCATGGAATCTTTCGGTTGAATATTTCTTCCTAATTGCTCCTTCTGATTAATACAGGTCCCCGTTGCACACTCTTATCATCACGAACATCGTACATACCACCCAAGTAAGGTTTTCAATAATTTATCAGTGATTATTGGCATAACGGGATAAACTATATCACGTAGTGTCAGTCAATTCCAATTCACCCTAATTTTGCATGAAAATGTAAGGCAATTATGTATTATTTCATCAACTAGTCGTCCCAGTCATTGCTAAAGTTCCAGTAGTAGCGAAGGTAGCAGTCCCAGTTCTGCCAATTCACCACGGTTATCATCACGGTCATCACGGATATGGTAAAACTGAAACTAGATTACGAATCCTAATTGACAGGTGTTAAAATAATCAAATTATTCATGTAATTGTTCAAATTCATTATTGCAGGACACCATGGACATGGACATGGCCACCATGGTCTTTATGGACATGGACACGGGCACTATTAAGTCACAGTCCTACGCTACGGCGCTAGTAATACTGGTCTTAAGTTCCTGTGTTGGTTGAATGAACCACTCATATCGCATCACGACGTGTTTCGAACCCCACTCATTACCCAACGCATATTATGAATGTTATCAGTGTATTTATCACAAATATAAATGCAGATTTTCAATTATTTTTTGTTAACTATAGCAAGTCGCTTGTAAATAGATAAGACCAAACCGATTTTTAAACTAAAGCGATTTGTCGCATAAAAGTACACATTTTATAAGGCAATAAAACTGATATTATTTTCATACAAATACATCCTCATTTTTAATTTTTCCCGTTACTTATAATAATACATGCTTGATGAATTCAAAAGAAGCAGTAATTCGAACGGACAACCAACTAAGTAAGTTGCGACATAAATTGTACTATATCATAACGGTTTATTAATCAAAAATAATAATTGGTATTAAATTCAACAAGTCGGATGAATTATTATACAAAAAAACCATAAATATACGCATTTTTAGGTTAACACCGGTCTGAACTAATAATAAATAGATTTTTGTTTGTGTAAATTGATTAAGAAAAGTACACAAAAGACAAAAGATGATTATCATATGGGAAACCTACTGAAACAACTGACAGTATTATTATTATTATCATTAAAATATCAAGTCCTGTTTTAACTACACAAAAGTTTTCCAAAACTAGTCTAAACTACTCAGTACGCAATAATAAAAAATAGAAAAATAAGTCGATGAGTAAAACTAAAACTAACAATGAATTGTTGACACCTTAATTACTAAATCTAGTTGGCTTCGACTGCCATCGCATCGAACGAAGATACATATTAGTTTTCATCTTTTATATTAAATATGTAAAAAACGATGCATTTTACGTTTACGGAGGAGCTTCATTGAACCTTATTGATCAGTCTCCATATCCCCATCCCCATCTTCTTGTACAGTTTCCTCTTCGTCTATGATTAGGTCTACATCTGCATCTTCTTCTGGGATGGGAGTGGAATCCTTCTCAATTTCTGGAGCAGCAGGCTGTTGAATTGTACCGTTCGACGGGATACTCGCCTTCGCCGCCGAGTGTTTTGATCGGGCTACAGACATGTAATTATCCAACTCTTTGTCCAGGTTGGTCTTGCGTTTAGACATATACTATTTTAAAAAATTAGCAAAGGAATTACCAAAAATTAGCTTTGATGTGATTAATTTTTATAATACATTAACTGTAAACTATATTTTTCAAACTACTGCAATATATGTAGTCATTAAAAAGTTTATCATCGAGCTTACCGCATCTAGTTCATCGTCCAAATCTTCCCTTGATGGCTCATCATCATTGTTTCGTTGCACGTGCATTCCTTTGCCCTTGTTTCCGGCTTGTCGAGTCCGTTTAAGAGGAGATATTCTATGTACAAAACACGCCACAAAGTACAACGCTGTCAATATTTTTTGGAACAATTCGAAATTCGTGCTATGAAGCTACATTCAAATCATTATCAAATGACATTCATTTTGATGTAATCATACCCAAAGCCCGATTTATTCGGTTGCAAAAGGTTTAAAGCTTGTGCGTTTTGACCCCTCAAATTCAATAGCTGTTGCTTCTTTCCCCGATCGACACTGACGCCTCCACCAACACGGTTCCTGAAGATAAGACCCCCACCACTGTTTTTCTGAATAGTTTTGAGACTTCCCAATCCTATAAAAATAGTACAAAAAATCAACTAATAGTTTTTCCAATTAATTAATGAAAATTACTTCAACATTCAATGACTGACAACTGACGAATACACCAATATTTAAATTAACATAATGCTTCTTGGCACCGCTTATTACAACTTATTGAACTTACCACTACTATTTCCGCCCCCTCCGTTTCGTAATTTCTTATGAGCGTTTTGAAGTTTCGCTTTTAACCGTAAGATTTCAGCATCTTTGGCTGCAGCAAGAACAGCTAGTTTCTGCAATACATAATAATGTAATATACATATCGTCAAACATAAATCATGTACATATTCTCAAAACTGAAGGA
>JAQGAI010002498.1:0-12226 GCA_034696905.1 Lepidocyrtus violaceus
TGCTTTAGTGGGGATGGGGATTGCAGAAGGCAAGATTTTGCAAGTTCCACGCGTTTTTGAGCAAAATTAGATGATGTCAACATTGTTCATGCATATTATTAGATGCAGAAATAAGTAATTATTATACAAACGTTTTTATATATAGATTAGGATTTTCCATCCACACGTTTGAAATAGATATTGAGGCTAATTGTTATCTTCATATGGTCAACTAGATGGAAAGGAGATCAAACTTCTCATCATCACCAACAAAATACATTAATTTGGAGTGTTTTCAATTTCCTTGCACTTTACTTTTAATTTCGTCGATGGTTGGGTTACATCCTTAACATTTGAGGGGTAGATTATCTAATTCCGTAACTGAATAAAAGCGCAATTAAATAATAAAGTTATAGTATGTAGCTTTTCATGTTATATTAGAAAGATACAATTAGGCAATGTTGCCCATAATGAGGCACGTCGAAATCGTCATATGCAAAGTAAATTATATCACATCGAATCAGGTATGTGGGGGCCAATAATAGTTGAACTGAGCATTATTACAACTCTGAATTGAACTGAAGTTTCTCATTTCTAACCAAACATAACATCAACATCGGTGATAATGGTCGCAATAAAACCATTAGCCCAGCACATGACTTGGAACGGCCTGGCCTGTCCTGACGCTGTCGATTGGCAGTGGTGGTGGTGGCAATGCTCACCGGCACATGGTGTAAGGAAACGGGAAGTGAGGGCAAATTGGAGAATTATAATAATAGTCCTTACCCAGCGAGAACGTACAATCAATGTCATATTTTGTCGGGAATAATGGAGGCACATAAAATCATGAGCATATTATAACAAGCAAAAAACAGCAGTCAACTTGGGTAATACAATCCCTTGCCTAAAAATAGCAAAAACTCCAAAACAAAATTTCAAAGCTGGTTGTGTAGCAAGAGCAAGCAAAAGTCAAGTAGGAGAGCTCAAGAGGAGGCTGGTCCTGGTCTTGTCTTTCAGCTTTTTTTATGACTTTTTTCTTCTGTTGACTGCGTGCGTAATGTAGTTACAAGGCTAATTTATGTCTCTTTTCTTCAAATATCATTTTCTGCGTCAACAGCCCAAACAGAACTAACTACATGGCAATGTGGCTGGCTACGGCTAATAATAATGATCTTAATAATCATAGTTGTTCATATAGGTATTTCTATAAGCTGTAAAAAGAAAAATACACCAGCTCTCAGCAAAAACTTTAATTCCAAAAGTTTGCTGCGATTACGAGCACAAGTCTCGAGTTTAATTTGCCAGTCTTACTCCGGCACAGTGTATTAGCGATAATGGGGAAATGTAATAATAATCCATGAAGGAAAAGTTATTACATTTTTTCTTCTTCTCAGCTTAGTTCCCCGTTCTTCCTCGTACATGATTATAGACATGCACGTACAACCATACTGCTACCACTACTTTGTAGCTCATTTTTTGCTACTTGTTAGAATCTCCCTTGTCGTTAAAATGTATACCTAGACAAGTCCATATTGAACTTTCCTCTAGTGTTAATCTCCGAATTACTAATTAGTAGTTTAATTAAACTTTAAGTATGCAGTAAAATAACGCTCCGGTTCAGCTACATAGTCTTTCGGATCTGGCGAAACGTGTGTAGAAAATTGCCGGCTACCGTTTCTGGCCTATTACTATTACATAATACTCAACAGCCTCTTTTATAGACGGGTGGCTAGTAATATGAAGTCATAGCCTCAATCAAACATTTTATTCTGAGGTCAGCTGCCATATGATCCATGCGTTGGTTTGGTTTGGTATTGGTATAAGCCAGGCTTCAATAAGAAAAGAATAAAAATCATGCAAGGGTGGTTGGTGGTGGTGGTAAGATTTAATTTGAGCCAATTAACCATTTTCCCTTCCCATTTACATGCATCTTTCTCGCGCTCTGTGTGCTCCAGTTCAACCTCAACCCAAGTTTCAATTTTCCTCGGGTTTTCATTCCTCAAAAAATAGTAATTACGGACACCTCATTTACATACGATCCCACTGTAGATAGCGCAGTAATTAATAGGTTTTTAATGCAAAAAACTCACACTACTTGGTAAAACGCTACGCAACATTTTTCTCCTCACAACGACCAACCAAAACCATGACATGCATCATGCACGGCAGGGAAAAAGGAATATCGATTTCATGTCCACCAAACCAACATATCTGTAACAGCAGCACTTAATTTTGGAACCCCAACGAACTAATTTTTTTCTGAGGATTCGTTCTAGGATGAAGGTGTAAGTTGGTAGGAAGTACTAATAAAATAATTTCACCAGCGACTACTATCCCAATAACAAACAAGCCAAAATATAGACACTTCTAGTCCGGAATTTTGAATTTAAATTAATGCCAGTCAGTGCTGACCCCGTCGTTACAATAATTATTACATTATATGCCGAGCAGCATTTGACGTGTTTATGAAACGAATAAGAATATTCATATTCATTCTTTTTTCTTCTTCATGAAATTGGTATGATGCAAGTAAACTGAACCGAAAGTAAAGCTACAAAATGAAACATGAAACATTTTACGATACAATTTTTTCTTTCCACTTTTATTACTATTTTCCTACGGGGAAGAAGAAAAGAAAGCCATTATTCACGTTCAATGAGCAATGAATGCTAATGAGCTGATATATAACATTATTTCCTCCATATAAAAATATGAACCCCATCCACTCACTCACTCAATTCATGTTATTGCTTAATAGCAAGTGAGTGGTTGGTAGTACTGCCTATTTTTCTACTTCAACTTCTCTGCTGCTGGTATGGTATGGTGTATGTAGTGAACTGATAAATATTTTTATGAATAAAATTATGGCTTTTTCTGATCCTCCCTCCCTCATATATAAGTATTTTGATTGTAAAATGTTCTCCCTCTAAGCTCTTTTTAAGTTTTTCAACTTTAATAATTTTTATTGTTTTATTAACTCCCCTAATGGTAGATAGATAAGACATTATAGTTAAGTAAGAGTAAAAGTATTAGGTAGATAGATAATCCCACTCACTCGCCCTCAAAAGGATGGATAGATTTTAATTCGAGATTAATCTATATTTTTGTTTCAACCAGACCATAATCATTATGATTAGCAGGGGACGAGGAGAGGATGAAAAACTAGAAGGGATTTTCTTTTCTTTTTTCAATGAGATTACTTTACATCTGTCCATTTTCAATTTACTACCGCTATCAAAAAATGTGATCCTCTACAGCAGATATATCTCTCTGGCGGTCGGATAGAAAAGGAGTGTCTTTTCCGAGTTTATTGCTCAAGCTTGCTCAAAACCCGATCTTCACGTTATAGTCCTGTCATGATATTATCATCATAGATTATAATTATCTGTAATATTTCCATCGAAAATAATTATATCCAAAAGGGAATATCTGGTTAATTGAAATTTATCCAGTTTTTATCAACTCAACTCTGAACATCCGCACTAGAAAAATAACAACTCATTCTAGAAAATCTGAAAACCGGCCATTTAGGATCAAGAAGAAGACCACACACAAGCAATAAGCAAAAGCCTAATCCGATTTTTATGCAGAATAAAATCTGCTGGCTCTAGAAATCAGAAGTTAGAGCAATAGCAGCAGTGAGCAATCAACAGACTTTACTTTTCAGCCTAAGTTTCTGCGTTAGTTATTATTATGTTTTCTGGACAAAGGACTAGAAAAACAGGAGGAACATGAAAATTTCTGCAGAAACTTTCTGGTGTAATGGCTAAATGATGATGGCTTGTGTCGTGTCTAGTTCTGGTTACACAAATATTGCCACCATCACCAACCAACCATCCTGATCGGGATCAGGATCATTATGCTCTTCTAGTCGCCGTGACGCAGAAAGGGAGTAAACTTGTGAACAAGAACAAAAAACAACAGCCGGGCTGACAATGAGTGAAGTTTCTGAAAGGTTCAATCTACAATTAGGGGCCATTATCAGCTGCCCTGTGGCCCTCTCCTCAGAACAAAAGTATTATGATGGTGGTGGTGGCTCTGGTATAATAATTCTGCTGAAATGAATGGATTTTGAAAGAAGGGAAAAAATAGGCGGATACAGAGAATAAATTTTATGATATTTTGTAACAACGTTGTTCCAGTTTTTGTCTGCGGCTGGTTGACTCTTTATTGTTGTCAGCAGCATGTACAATAATCACAATCAGCAAACATGGAAAGAAAAAACTAAGCCTCGTTTCGTAATAGACCCATTTATTCCTCTCTGCACTATCCCTACGTAAAGTAGATCCAGTGCAGTGTTGGTTGATCAAGGGAAACATTCCATATGGCAGGATTACATAAACAGTTTTTTTTTGTTTTCATCCATATCATTATCCTCTGGTGATGAATTTTACTTTGGTCATTGTTCATCCCTCAAAAAAGGGAACTGAGAAGGGAATTTTTCTGGTTGTTCAGTTGAGTGAGGCTGAACTTCTTATTCCATTTCTATTCCATTCCAATTTCGTTGTAGTCGGTTGGCTCCATTACCACCACCGCCATCAAAGCCAAAAAAAAAACTTGCTTCTGCCTGGTACAACCAGGCTTTGATAATCATCGTGATCATCATCAACATCATCATGTTTGATGATGTTACTGACGACGATGGGATGATTACTGGATTTCACTGTCGCTGACACAACAATTTAGTCTTGGTTCCTTTCATCTCTCCACATGTTCATTTGCAGTTCCTGGGAACGGGAACAGACAGGGAAGGGGCTAAATTTGAGGACAACATGATGATCATGAGAGCTATATAGCATTATTATACACGAATCATTGTAATATGGCTTGGCTGACTGCTCGTGGAAGCCATCATACATGCCGTTAAATTCTACTTGGAATAGTTGTCGAAAATGATGATGTCGATGACGAAGCATGTTAAAAACTACAACATCGCACCGCATGAGCCTATGAAATTACTGCCTTTGTTCCAGGTAGGAACGCAGGCAGGGTTACTTTTTCTTCGATGCTCACTCGATGTAGCCATCTTTCATGGAAAAGTGCCTCAAGGGAATTCCCCTTTCTTTAAAAAAAATTTGTGCACAGAAAATAATAAAATTATTATGTACTGTACTATACACTATACAGGGGAAAAATCGAGCTGCATAAATCTTTTTTTAAAGCTCAACTAACGGATCCGTGTACTATCTGTATTTTCTATATAACTCAATACTCAAAACCCAGGCAGTTTCCATTCCACCGCAACCTTTTTTATGATGAAGCGTTCTCCATTAACAAGATCATTATTTTCATTTCCTCCCAAAAACCCAAAAAAAGAATTTCTCCATCCAGTTGTCCTCCATTTCCCCATCCATATGTATAGGAGGATACATAAATTCTTTACACACCGGGACCGGCTATATGCTCATCAACAAACATCATCATCATCAGCTAACTTATAATAGAGCTGAAACTTGTGACGACTTTTTTGGATGATGAAGAAGTGAACCCTCCCGTTTTCCAATTTTCAATGCCTATTATTAACCGTACGTAAAAGGGGATTTTTTAATGTTTATCGTAGCTAGAGCTAGCTGGGCTACTAGAGAAAATTGAAAAATATATAATGAATTCATCGAAAATAATCATTTTATCCTTCTTCACGGTCTCCGATAAATGTGTTCATACTTTTCCATCCATGTGGATAGGCAAGTTTTTAGCTATAAATACGCTACATACAGACATTTTCATTTACAGGGAAATGATTGACTTATTTCCACGTTCCGCTTGCCTGGGTACTCCTCTCCTACCTTTTCTATCTATACCTATGCATATGCCTACGATGATGATGATTTCATATTACCGAAGAACTTACAGATTTTTTCCTAGAAGACAAAACGAAATTCATGACTGTTGTAAAATATTACATCATTATACTCATTTTTTCTTCTTCTCCGCTTCAACTTTCCACAGCCGGAGATTATAGTCATAATGAGAAAGATTATAAGTACTTTTTTCAAAATTACAGTACCCTTCTTACTTACTGTATGCATTATTTAGGTTGCTTGGGTTTTTATCATTATCATCATGATCATCGCCATCACCAATTGTCTGGATAAGACGAGGAAAAGTAGTTATTACAGAAGTGGAGGATGTGTCTTCCTTTCAGCTATGCTTCGAAACCAGCAGCATTCCTCCACCACCACCGTATCAGCTTAAGAAGAAACCAAACCAACCCCATCGCATCGTCGTCATTATGATCATCATCATCCTCATCAAGAGGAGCGAGAAAGAAGCCATTATTATTTACCTCCAAATCCACTCCTAATACCGGGCAAGATTGTGGAGATGTGAGATTGGTTGGAATGGAAAATAGTTAATGTGTTCTTCTTAAACTCAAGTGGTGATGGTGGTGAAGCTGGTAAAGTTATAGGAATAAAAAGGCTTTAAAAAATATAGCCATTTAGTTCAAGGATAACTGGAAATAGGTAGGTATGGCTGTACTGTGAGCTCATATCTTAATAATTGAATCATATATCAAGAGATCAAGTCATGACATGCGAAAATATTTATTACTTTATATTCAGCTAACAGAGCCAATTGCCAGCCAACCAACCACACACAACACAACAGACATGTATGAAGTAATCATACTCATTCTCATCTTCTTCTTCCCTCTCCTCTGCACATGAACATTAAGGATTAATGGAAAAAAGGGCAGAGAGACAGCCAGATATCCAGCATATTTTTTAATTCATATTATCAAGATTGAAGATCCCACATCGCTACATCATCATCATCATCATCAAGCATGTATGGGTGGATGATGGAGGAATGGAGCAATTTCAATTTATCCTTTGAATTAGGAACAGACACAGGGATGGATGATGGCCAGGCCAGAAACCTGCATTGTCTTGCGCTAAAGCAGTGGATTAAAGCAAGAGGGAAATGAAGGATGAGCATATCAACATTAATTGCTAGAAAAAAATTAGGGTTGGGATGGAATGAATATGGTGAGCTCGGAATATGACGTGATCCCATATATTTTTCTGAATGGACTATGTTTATATGAAACTTCCTTTTGAAGCTTTTCCTTCTTGGAAGTTTGGGTCTGGGCTCTGGCTCTTTGGCTGGGTTCTTTGTGCTCTTATTGACTTTATTATCCCACACGCCATTATCCACTCTGCAATCCCTTTTTGATATAGTCATATGAAATGAAACGTATCGACCAGATTTTTGATTTTGATAAGATGAAGATGGATTTGATTAGAGGTTTTCATTCACAATGAAAAAAATGAATTTATTATTGAGTTTGATGATGAAGAAACAATAGAAGGACTGACATGGCATATTATATTGTAAGGGAACAGTGATGGTGGTGGTGGGAGAAGATGACTTCTTTTTTATTATTAAGTAATATAACGTGTAAAAGCTGGTGGATTTTTTAATACAATTGTAGACCACAAGATGATCATTATCTTTCCTCTCGATGGGTAAATGGATGAAAGGAAAATTACCACAAGAACAATGAACAAAGTGGGGATTGCTGTTCGGGAGTTTAGTATAAAAATGGTAATTTAAGGCAAATTTTCTCTTCGTACCTTTGCATAATGCAACTAGTCCAGTTTTTGTTTTGGATAATGATGATGAAGATGTCGCCAAGTCTTGAATAAAATCATGCTGTGAATATTCAATAGAGTTTTAGTACGACTACTACTGACATGACGCATAGATTAATTTAAGATGTAAAATAGCCGCAAAACTGGACACTGAACCGAACGCAAAGGTGAAGAGGTATAAAAAGAACGTTGGGAGCATTATCAAAAACAAGAACATGATACGATAGACATTAGTCCGAAATATCTACAGCAGCATCGCTCAATTGCGGAATGCTGCTACTTTGGAATTTTTTTTATAGTCTTTTCTTCTTCTTTTCTTGAATGATAATGTATATGGAGAGATTTTTATGGGGTGTATTCATTCGCTTCATAATGTAATAATTTATTTTCACCTGTGTAAGTATGTAGTATTTAGGTATTCCAGCGGTGGAAAAACTTGATCTTGATTTTCTTTAATCGGAAAAAAACAAGGTAGATTAAAAACAGCAGCTACTAATCTTAATGTCATTAAATTCCTTGTAGAAGTAGTAATTTATTTTCTTTAATAAATTTATGCAAGGAATCAAAAAGTATAATGTGTTTAGTAATCCTGGTATAATTAACTTTATGGGTGGTCCAAATCCTGAAGTTCTAAAAAAAACTATGGCTGTAGTCTCTGGATTTACTTTGTAGTAATTCTTGCAGCAGTAGCATTTAGCTCTGTTTTTTTACTTTTATTTTGCCTGAAAACAAAGTGGTTTTAAAAATATGATATTCATTGGACTTATCGGAGGCATATCCGACTTTTATTTTTTTACAAATCCAATGATGCTGTTGATCTAATAACCATTGAAGCCTCCACAGGGTAAACCTTTAGTAGCTGCGAAGTTCCAAAATGATCCAACTTTTTCCAATCAAATGCGCACTGAATTTTAAATCCATTCATTAACGATTTAAAAATGTTCAACGAATGCCTTTTTCTTCAAATCTAATGAAAGCTATTTCCCACGTATGTTTTTACTAATAAAAACTTGGCACAACTACATCTCATCAATAAATTGTTTCTCGCTAACTAACCGACTACACACGCTCATCATTCCATCGACAATCCACTACGCAGAAATGAACAGGTACTATTGGCGGCTGACAACGAACACAACCATCTCCTTCTCGTCATTCATGATCCTCGTCTTATCATTGTGCAACCAAAATAATCTTTCAAGAACTGAGATCATCATAAACATATCATTATGGAGTAGAAAAAACTAAAAGTTTAAATGCTTCTATATGCTACCTCGGCATGAGGGGATAAACCAATAAAACACTGCAATAAAAACTTGATTTTTCACTTTTACAAAGTTTTTCCTCTGAAAAAAGTTAAACAAGCAGGAGCCTCTCTACAGGACTATAACATCATCAGCACAAACCCATGATGATCCCGATGATGATGGGGTTATGGATGTTGCATGGAATAAATAATAAAAAAAAACGATGATAAGGATGATGATGGATATCTATTACATTTTTTTAATCGAGTCATTTTCCTCCATATACTTGAAGATGAAAAAACAGAGAAATGATCAAAGCTCATTTTTTTTAAAAGGATGTATTAAGACTATAGATTACTTACACACTGTTTGATAGTTACTTTTTTTGAACAAAGTACTTAATAATAAAGTGAGTGTTTTTGCCTGTGGATACTTTTTCATTATTTACATTTCCGCTGTCAGAACCGAATATATTCTGACCAAAACCGATTAATTTCTTTCCATTCGGGAGTTTTTCAACATTTTCTGGTGTTGATGGGCAGTTAATTATTTATTTTTTTTGGGAAAGTTAAATGTAATGTTCATGTGGATCTCCATCTGTGGCTTTGTCCATCTTGCATATGAAAAGTTACAGTCAATTCATATTTATTTTTCATGGTTGTTGATTTAGTAGCATTTGAGTTTTTACCTAAGTTTGCAATAAATGTTTCATAAATGATTAGTTTCATGACGAGGTATTTACTTTTGCAGTGAAATAAATCCTTATTATTACGTAAACATAAATGGATTCTAATTATTAAAAAAGAGCAATTCAAGTCAGTTATATAAAAGTTGACTGATGATGTTGATGTTGCTAACTGTGGTTGATTATGGATTCGCGTGATGAAAGTCCATTTCGCTAAACAGATTTCTGTCTCCTTTCTTCAGCCTCTCTTCTCGGATCCGGCGATGATCCGTAAAATATGTACCACAAAACGAAACAAGCATTAGACATGCTATAACAAGGAAGGAAATGATAGTTGATGTAGATGCTGTTATTGATGATGATGGGGATGGCCCATCCATCTAATCTCATTTCGATCTGAGGACTAACGAGTAAAAATTCTATTAAAGGTGGAGCTATTTTTCTCAATTTGTTCAAAGTACTGAAAGGAAGAGAAAGGAATGTGGATTACTTACCAAAAAAAACCTGCCATATTGCCCTGCCTTTTCTCTGTCTTCCTTGTTCTTCCTCGATCTTTTGATTCTTTGCGTGCTCTAATTATATTATAGTGGAGCTTGGGACTTTTAATCCAACCCTGCTGGCCTTGACTTAACAAGCTTGAAAAATGATGATGATAGCTTGGCTCATCTTGATGATCTAGAACAAACATGTTCGGAATAATTTCGTTTTGAAAACAAATCTGCTTCAAACAAAACTACCTCCTTCTTTTTAAAACAAATCATGTTAGATCAAAGCCTTCACTGTGGGAAAAGAAAATTAACGAGATTTGCTATGCTTAAAATTTACTTTCACGGAAAAACATCCTTGTTGAAAATTACAACAACTTTTTTTTTTACAAAAAAGTGGGTGTAGATCTACAAGACAATACAAATGTGTTTGGCTTTATTTCACAGTATTTTACACGACTAATCATAAAATGATAAATATTTTCAAAATGGCATGCAACGAACTGGTGCCTGGTGCGATCGATATCCCACGATACATAATCGCTCCTCATCATCACCATCCATCTCTATATAAAACTTACAGACAGATGGAAATGCGTGATGAGAGCAAATAACAATGTAATCGATAAGCGAGAACCGAAACAAAAAAAAACAAAAATCTGACTCTCAATCTGTCTAGCAGCCCATACAGGAAATAAATTTTGCCCGAGAAAATCATTTAAAAAGTTTTAACTGAAATATATGATGATGATAATGATGATGACGATCTTGATCATGATGAATGCGTGTCAGCAGGAAAACGAGATTGAACATTAGTATACAAAAATCTTTTATATCACTTTTTAAAGCTAAAGATAAATTGCTTCCCTCCTTCCGTCCTATGGAGCTTGGCGTGGCAAATGTGATAATATATTAATAATAATAGCAATACATAAATTTCCTCCAAAGCAGTGAGAGATTTTTCCTTTCCATAATATTACATTAGGAATGCCCGCTAGGAACAAAAGTAATGGCTTTTATAGGCAAGTTCGGTATGAAAAGGCTGATGTAAATGATAGGCTCATTTAGTATAAAATATAGTCCGTGGGTAAAGTAGACCAGCCCAAATAAATAGACATGATCAAGAATCAGGACCACCAACAAGCCATATGGATAGCCCATTTTGTTTTTTCACTTTCCTCCATTACGATCTTGGTCATGATGATGATGACGAGAGCATCCTCATCTACTGAACCGTAGTATCAAAGTTTTATTACGATTGCTACAAAAAATGCTTCTTGTTTGGACGGAAGCAGTCCATAGCCTAGTTATCATAACTATATCAGAGAATGAAAATGGCTGCGGACAATGTATAAAAGCAAACCAGTGAGGATTTCTACTCGAATGGTTGTAATCTAAATTTCTAATCTGTGTGTCTCTAGATTGGCGGAGAAAGAGAGAGGAAACGAATGTGATATAAAAAGGGTATAAGGAATGGATATTATTTTGATGACTTCTGCTGAGAGAACCTGTCTCCTCGACAAGACTCTGCCCATTACATAATTCACTCAGGTAGGGTCCTTGTCCAGCCACCATGCACCATGACCAGATACCTTAGCAGCAGCATAAGGAAGATAAAACTTGAAGAATGTAATATTTATCGTCGTAAATTACTCTGGTGGATGTCGCGACGAAATTCAATCCAGAATATCAGGCCAGGCTAAAACATTCTTTTGAGATCGGGTGAATCTGATTAGGGCCGGGAGAAGAAGAAGAGAGAATTAAAATGGGAGACTATTTGTTTGTTATATTATTTTCTTTTCATTGGGGGAGGGAGAAGCAGTTCATCTTTCAGACAAATAGCTTGGACTGGATTGGATACGTTTTTGTAGATGACAATTTTTTTTAAAGATGCTCTCCAAACATGATTTTGATCTTAATACGGTTACAGGTTAGATCTAAGTATGTAGCTTTGTGGGACGCCCAACAGATTAACCAGACCACAGGATATGATTTCTCAGCCGATTTAAAGTGATTTACGGTGAGCGTTAAAAAAATATTTATTTGTTTTTGAGACATTTGTTCTCGTAACATAAAATGGGGTCTAGAAAACCATTTGTATTGTAATAGTAAGTAATTGCCTATTGTAGATTAGGTAGTCCCAGTCGGGTCGCTCCCTGTTATGTATGTAGTAATGTAATATGTATACACCAGTTAGTCATACAACGCACAATCATGAAAGGGTAATAGAAAGGG
>JAQGAI010002499.1:0-12224 GCA_034696905.1 Lepidocyrtus violaceus
CATCAGACGAGCCACACTTTTTACATGCAAATGTAACGTTGTTAAGGGTACATCTGCGTGCCTGTAACAACTCCAAATTTTATGGCTACCCCTTGGTTTTGCATGGTAGAGTGTGAAAGCGATGATGTGCTACTTTCACTAAAAACTTTCTGCTGAAACAAGCAAAGTGAGTAGGCATGAAATAAATAAACAATTACGAATTTCCTTGGAAACGAAAGGCAAAACAGTCGTTGATTCTAGTGGTTTGTTAGAAACACTTCCTTCATTCCTTCTTCGTCTTTAGTGCTCGTTATACTTTTCATCGATACACTCGTAAAAGTTACTACCTTTTGAACTTCCATACAATATGGCAGGTGTGTAAGGCGTTTAGCTTTATTAGTGAAAGCATAAATAGGGAAGTGAACTACGAGAGTAAAATAATAGGACAATGAATGAGTGACAATAAAATCCTCCTTCTGAAGAATACTTTTGATCTAGGGGAAGTGCCCAGTGTATAATATGACTAAGTAACCAAACTTCAAAGGGAAACCGCACAATAAACACACTTGACAGGGTTTTGTTTTCCACAATGTTTCTCTTCCATTTTATTTCATATCCAATATCCACCCATCAAAATATTTATGATAATAGAACACCAGTCAATATTATGTGAAAATAACCATTATATTTCTCATAATAATTGCCGAAGGGAACGAAACGTCATGCTTTCTACGTTTAATACAATTTAATATGCATCATAATGTCCGTCGTCCGTATTTCATTACTTTCTCCAGTACATTCTACCTAACTGAACGAAGTACAATTCTTGAGTTGAAACTACATTAATACAGTACGCTCTGTATCTGTATGATGAACAGAAAGAATAGACATCTTCTCTCCGAGGTTAAATAAACCTAACTAAGAATACGTTAAAGCATTTTTTTATTATTTCTAGTTTCGATTTGGAGAAAGTTAAATTATTGCAATAAAAATGAAAAACGCAAATCTTCTTTTATACCTAAACCTTGCGGGCGAAGTGTTCTATATAATTGTTCACCGGATGAAATCTCAAAAGGTGAAAGAGGAGCATCAGGAACGGGTTCGAAACGATATAGCAGTGGCTATATGTCACTCGACAGTAATACAAAATTTGCTCAAAGGCTCTCTGCAAATTCTCAATTTGAAATTGGCCGATGTTCGAATCCTCATGGATCGAATAGTCCATTCCTCAATCATGACTGTGAATTCATTCTCAATGGAAAAGGTAAAGATTCTAATACGAATTCACAAAGAAAAGAGGCATGAATTAATTATGGTGAAAGTTGATTGCTAAGAGTGCAAAGATTGTTATTTACTTTCACTCCCGATCAGTCATTCCGTATCCCTAAATGTATTTTTATTTATTTTTTTATAAAACTAAACCAGCTCTTTGAACTGACGTTGATTGCAACAAAGTACCAGTATAGCTCATGCCAGTATCCCTCCGACATCCTTTTGATTGTCCTTAATCATTTGGACACGATGAGGAAGACTGTGACGGATACGACGGCGAAGACTCTAGCAGAGAATCTTCATAATTTGATGGTGGATCGTTTTAAGGATGTTGACATAAGGACGATGCAGACTTATCGTTATCTGATTTTATCATATTTGGCTGATGTCAAACTCAAAATGACTAATCTGATTCGACTGGGATTACAAAAGACAACTGGGGACTTTGTGAAGCAATTTCCTGATAAAGTGAAACGATCTGGTGAGCTTCATATAATCTTTTTCCATCGAAGTGAACGTTTATTTTTCGAAAGATATATCTTCATAATGCGTATCCATATTTTTTTATATGATTTTATTTTCTGCAGAGCTCCACCAACCCGGCTTAATTCAAGTTTTCAAATATCCTGAGCAGGATGAAGTGGATGAGGTCTCCTGTATGTCTGACTGTAAATCTTTATGCGACTGTGATGGGTTTGATGAGGAGGAGACTTTAAATATCGTGAGCTCTACTCCCGAAGGCCGACCGATTCAAGTTCACGAATCCTCATGCAAAGGTTCAGAGGTTCTCACAACCAGGTTTAAAATGGAGGACCCGGACTCCAGAACTTTCACCGTTCTCCGAACTTCCTTAGCTCTGAAAGGGGATCGAGGAGTCGGTTTGGGACTTAGCATTTACGATATTCCAGGAAACTGCGATGATGGTATGAAATTGAATTAAAATTTAATTCATATTACAAACAAATTGTTCCGAAAAGTCTAATTAATGTTTTTCCATTAGCTCCAGCTCACAACGATGAGTCTGACAAAGAAAATGGAAAGACTAAACCGGATATTCAAAAGGATGACGAAGATCCAGACAAAGAAAATTCGACAGACACGGACAGGCATTATTATTTAGAAAGTTCCGACTTTTATGCAACAAAAGGATTGGATCTATGCAGTGTTTTGTTGGGATGCGACCCAAGCGATTCACCGTCTTCTCATGTTGAAGATGCAAGAAAATCCAGCCACCTCGTATCAGCGTCCGCCCTAGGGCTTGAAAGTGTTTTGGAACATTTTCCCTCCATGAGTTTCAACAAAGCTGGAGAGTCCTCCGCTGACAATGAAGAAAACAGCCATCAGCTCAACATGAATCCGAACTCGATAAATGTGATAAAGTTCGATGCGCGATCTGACACGACCGGAAGTAATGCCGCGTTGTTCACAATTGCTCAAGACTTTTTCGATCTGGAAGCCGAGGAGAAAGCGCAGAGCCAGGAAAAGTATAAAAGTACTATGGACGATTTGCTGGATGGGTTGGATGATTTTCCCGATGATTAGATGTAATCTCATGGATGGAAGGGAAGTACACTTAATCGCGAACTAACTTCAGTTAACTTCAGTTAACTTTTGATTCCAAAGTAAGAAGCGTCATTAGCTAGTACAAATAGAGTTCTCATCAGTCTCATACTCATCAATCATCATCACCATTATATAGTCATCCTCACTTTAAATTGCCCATTGAAACCAATGATCTCTCTATACTATACTACATTTAGTACAATTTTAGGTGTCTACTCTACTTACCTTATATCGATCAAGTTCTTTTCAATAAATACAACTTCATGAAAAAATTTGATGATCATTATTAGCTTCGTTTCAATCTGTTGTCTGTCTAAAACGCATTTCATTTTTGCTCAACCTCTTGCAATTAATTCACTATCCATTGTTCTCATTTACAATCCTCGAATTGCATACACTAATTTTAAAATTCAACAGACTCCTGACTTTTATCCAACATTCATTTACTTTCAGTGTTGCTCTATTTAATAATAGCCGTATCATTTAACTTAAATGTATAGCCATCTCAAATCATCATCATCATCACCACTTATCATTTTCATATCATTATCCATAACCTCTCATCGCCAATCATGAAGAAAAGTACTCGAGCGAAGCTTCATCGTTTACCTTTTTTAGTCCATGCAAGCTATTACCTGTAAACTAAATTGTACTTGTCTCCCATTACCCCAGTAATAGATATAAGAAGGTATTCTATTCTGCCTTGCATTATGCATGGCATGCCTACCAGACAGCATTATTGCAGCAGCAGCAAGCACCGCTTCTCTCTATACTTGGATTCTACAGTCAACGTTTTTTTCTTGCGCAACTCAATATGCGTATATTTGATACGTACACGTAGATCAAGATCAAGACAGTATAGTAGATCGTTTTTTTCCTTATCGCCTTCTATACACAAGAAAGTGGTGGCCAATGCAATGTGGCCATATAGAAAACTTTTGTACTGAATGAATTGTACTTGCGTAATATGGATGCAAATGCAAAGATTCAAAAAAGAACCTTTACCATTTTTACTTGAATGGAATACACGCCGCCAGTACTAGTACTCTTATGAACTTGCTATGCTGCTGCTCTTGTTATGTTATGTTATGAGCTGAATGAAAGGACATGCTTTTGATTTGATGTACAATTGGAATAGCAGATTCTCGATATTTCCTCCTCATCTCACCTTTTCTCGCTCTCCAGCCATAAGCATATCATAAGCACACACTATTTTATAGCCGTTTGTGGTTTTAATCATTCTTCTTTTAACGTGATTGTGATTGATGATCATCACCCAGTCCCAATCGAAAGACAATTTAAAACTAATTAGCTGCACATGTTCAAGTTCCAGATTGTGCGTGACTGGAAAGAACTTCATAAAAATAAAACTCAACAATTGTCCGTAAAAGAACAAGCCATATGATACAGGATAAAAAAAGTAAACAGAAAATCTGACCCCTATTATTCAACAACAACGAACAATTAAAAGTGAGTTCGGGAAGTTGGGAAACCTCCGAATTTTTGTGTATGTTTAACTTGTGACTGGACAACATCTGACTTGATCTGAAGTGAGCTAACTGCCAGTGCATTTTTTAAAACTTGAAGTTAAATAAGGTAATTGGTAATGGTAATTTTTTCGGTGTTATTATCAGTTATGGTAGTTTCGTCATTATCGGTGGGGTGTAAAATACAAAATAAGATGTATAAAGGGTGGTCAGCGGGTCAGCCCTACAGCTGCTGTCGGTTTTTTTATTACGACCACCAACCACCGTGCCGCTGTCAAATGTTGATTGGCGAAGGTTGAATACATGATGCTGATGCAGGACCTACTGCCGAATTTATGCTAATTTTAAAAAGATGGGTTATTTGTAAAACTCAATTATAAAAAGTAAATGTATGCGACAGTTAGAATAGGTATATAGCTGCGGAAGTTAGAATCTGCACAGATTGACTGTTTGTTTGGCCGTAGCAGAGAAGAGAGGATTCCCGCCTATCACCTATATTTTATAAATACTTTACTAAGATTTATTTTTATATGAAGTATAATAATTTAACATTGATTATTAAAACATATGTACTCTGATTATTTGCAGAAAGACGCAGATCCGTCCGTTCCGTATTCTTGGATTTTAAATTGAAAAGGAATTAATGGAGCGGATTTAACAACGTCAGTCCGATAAGCAGTAATCGTGGATTTAGTCAAAGGAGCGCTGGGCTTATTTCAGACATTTTTTGGGGTACGTTACAAAGAATCATCCGAGCCGAGCCGAGAGCCGCTGAGGGATATTTTTTTAAAAGTTTGAGACTAGCCTAGCGTATTTCGCGTTGTGGTAATAGTTGGACTACTTTTAATTTAGTCCTTTCGAATTTTTTTTACCCTTACTTTTATACGGGAATAAATACAAATAAATAGCCACGCTCAGGTCTTTTTTAATCGCACTACTAACGGGAAGTTAAAATCAGAAGCATGCTAGTAAAATAATTATCAGTATTTAGTTAGCTAGTAGGTTGTTGTTGACTGTTGCTGTATGGTTTCTGTGTATTTAAATGTCTTTGTTGACAATTTCAGATGCCTCGAGGTAAAAGAAAGAAAGAAGCCTCGCCTGCGTTCGAGAGAAGTAGATCTCGAACGAATTCCGCTGATCGTCATCACCACCATCAAAAAAAGCGAAGACGCCATGAAACTCCCAGTAAATCCCGCAGCCCGTCGCCGGCTGGATCTCCTCCCAGCAATCACACCAGAAATAGCTTACGTTCCAGAGAGAAAGTTAAGTCTCCCAGTACAACGTCGACTGAGCAGCATCGAAAGAAGCATCATAAGAGGTAAGTTCTCGAGTTTAACTTGTTTTTGGGTAATGAATTCTCTGAACAACAACGCAACAGTATTAGTAGTATTAGTAAAGGACGCCCATATTCGGGTACTACACTGATCACATGAACGAGGTCGATGTTTTAGAGTTAAAAAATGACCTGATTCCGGTGGAGTTGATCGTCGACGAACCAACGAAAATCATGGAATAGGAACATCTTTAAAACGTCTGATAAGGTTCTAGTTAGCCTATCTTGAAATGTAATCGAATGATCTGAGAATTTGACCTTTCAGCTGGTCTTTAAATATGACCAGGGAGGTTAAAGCGAAAGCAAAATGTTAAATGAAGTCACAATTTTATCTTAAACAGTCAATTAGTTTATTAATAATTGTCACAGAATTAATTGAGCGGTTTAAGAATTAAATCTTTCTGGGAATTCTTTAAAGTTCATAACTTTCAAGTAGTGAATATTGTATTTTTGTATTGTATTGAATACTTCGAAAATTTAAATGTTAACCTTCCTCCAATTATATTCGGCCTTTTAAATTTTTAACTCCTTGAAAAAACAGAGCACAAATGTAATTTTAAATCTGACTATATTTGCAAGTTTTGGTAGTATATTTGCCTAGTTCAGGTTAATATTCATCGTATTTTTCTACTTATTTTAGCTCTCTGTAATGTTTTTAAAATCGGAAAAAATTTACTGTAGGAAGGCTATCGGAGCCGGATATCTGAATCAGAAGAGTAGCCAGGGATCATCATTCAAATGTATAGGTAGGGTAGAAAGACACTTCCTACCTAAATCGTTCAATTTGCCTTACTTGTTAAAAACACTGACAATGAATACTGGAAGAACTATTTAATTTTCTTTTCAATAATGTCAGGATAAATATTCTCTTTTTTTTTTTTTAAATTAATTCATTAGTAGTTGGCAACCGAAGCAGACTTTGTGGTTGAAGAGGGTGGGTTGACACTGTAAACTGACACTGTTTGTTTGTCATTTTGGGATTTCGATTTGTTTTCAGTAGGCTAGTCTAGTACGTTTTCCTTTCTAAAATACTGTGAGCCTTTGACTTGGCTTATCATTGTCATAGTGGTTGTGATGATATTGATTTTGGTCCATCGAGTCATCAGTGTCGTCATTCGCCAACTTAATCACGGAAATGAGCGTAGGAGGAGGATAGGGGTGAAAAGACAAGACGGAGGAGCAGGGAATAATTGAACACAACGGCACCTACTACTGAATCTGAATCAACCCACTTGTATTCATTCACATTCATACATCGATATTGATGTCATGTTCTTGTGGTTATTTTGATGATATCATGACACAAAAACTGATTAATATATTTTTTCCGAAATGACAATTAGCTTTCTTTCAAATAATGCTAAATATACAAACATGGGAGTTCCTCAATTTGAAGGTCACGTTGGAAAATGCCTCCGATTCTAATGATAGCCCCCACTCTACCTGGTTTACTTCAGTAGTTTTATGAAAAGTAAGTCGATCGACTGGTTGATCAAATATCATTATTGAGGTTTTGAATTATTTTATTTTATTACGATCTTTTGATAATGAAGATCAGGTTTCCCCATTTGCATATGAGCGTTGGTGCTGTAATATAACAAGAGAGTTTTTGACTGAATGAGTGCAGCCTGCAGTAACGCATAATATTATACCAAAGTCTTAAATCAGTCGTATGAAAAGTGTGTGACTGCTCTTCTGCAATGCTAAATCTACGTAGTTTGGCGAACGAACCTTTTTGTTATTGAATGTAAAACATCCTCCAACGCCATGTTGCTGCGTGTCATGTCAGTTGTGATGAGTAGAAAGGAACAATGACATGAGTTTTTATAACCCTGCTTTCTTTTCATATCCTTTTGGTTGGGCGTTCATCTGAAAGCCGTACCAATTTAGTTAATTCTATACTCCTGATTTAGGTCTACAGAGAATTTACGACAGAGAAAAAGTATACCTATGCCTAATGCCTATGCATAACATTTATTTATTTAACGTCTCTGATTGTATAGACATTGCATTGATGAGCCAAACTTGGGACTTGGGGTGATTCTGTTTCGGGAATGGGGTATGTTGGTGTTGGTACAGCAGCAGCAAGTGGTTGCTCACTTAAAAAAAACGCTTTTGATTTGATAAGCTGGGATAATAAACGCTCCAATATTTGTCTTGTTCGGTGCTTTATTATATGATACACCGTTTTTATTATGATATTGTAGAAGAGAGATTGAAGGGATATATAAAGATGAATATAAGATTTTTTTTCTATATGTGACAGTGAATGCACGCTTTCGATGTTTTTGTAATGAGGTTAATAACTAAAATGTGATTTCATGCAGTGCACTCATGGATTGGATGAATGAGTAATGATCTGTGATGCTGCGGTGTAGGAGTAGATGATGCTAGTAAAAGTTGCATATTATTATTGTGAAGAATCTGTGGCAATTCAGTCGGATTCTGAGCTATATGATTAGCTAGGTACATGAATGATAATAATATCTCCTCTTGAGTAAAGATTACCGTTGATGAAAACGTGCTATCTCATGAAATGAACTCAAATGAGAGTAAATGACTTCTGGAGAGCCACTGCACACAGGAAATTTTTCCAGACATTATTATTGTCAGTTTGCACTTGATGATGACGCTAATGATGAAGTATACACAGATTGAAACTGGATGAGGATGCGATTAGAATTTAAATGTGATATGATATGATGGACCAATATAACTTCGGCAAAGCGATAAAGGATAAAATACAAAGTATAATGCTGTGATCAACGGCCGAGATTTTCCAGGTGACTCCTCTTGACGTTGCATCGCATAGGCATCCTGGTTGATTTGATACTTCCTAGTTTTGTGCTAAAGCTGAGATTAAACCGGTATAAATATAAGCTTGAGCTCTTTTTGTCGAGTTTTTGTTAACGTTTTTTGTCAGTTGGGCAGATGGTTTATGCTTCTTCGTATCCACTTCACTTGCTATTTTTTTTGTGTAAACTGACCTTCTTGGCTTTTGCTTGGAATTGTCCCAAGGCTTGCGGGATTTGATAAATTGATTATGGCATGATTGGCAATAAAATAGTAATGATGCAGAATGGAGATGTTGGCTGATCTGATGGGGCGTTGCGTAGTAGTTGCGTTGTATGTTCAGTCTACAAAAAAACTTTCATCTTTCGTATCCAGCTACGTATGAGGAAAATCTTCTGGGAGATTACTGACAGTTGATTTGGTTGATTGTAAATATGAAATGCAGGGGTAGAATTTTTGTTAGCATTGATATAGATAGTCAGAGCCAGTTGCATTATTTATTTGTTTTGGTAATTTTTCCTTGAAAAACATCGCAAATTGGAATAAAGTGAAATGCAAATCATTTGAGGTTTCACAGGAGAGCATTATTAGCATTAGCGTAGCATATTCCACACCCGAACTCTTTTGAGAGAATGCAGATTTCAGATTCTCTTCCTCCCTTTCACCGATATAATATTACGAGTTTAGATTGCAGTTAGGTGTAATTGCTTGACATTACTCAATCTCTCGCTCCCTTCCCTATTCACAGTACAATGGTACAGCTTTCCTCTTGGTATATAAAAAATTTGCAGATACGTCATGGTAAATATAATTATAAGCATTATTATTACTACCGGGGAAGACGAAACCATACAGTTATGACAAATTGCATTGTTGTGTTAGAGAGTAACAAGTTTTCTTTTTCGACCTACCATTATATGGTAGTCTTTTCTTTGTTTCATTATTATTACAATATGCACTAAACTAAAAGTAAACCTTATCCTACCACCAAACCATGCATTGGATTAGTGATAGTGAAACAGAAAAGACCATATAAGTAAACACCATCTCATCATCCATTCATTCATCCATTAGCAGGGAAGACTAACTAAACTTGCTTTAAAAAAACAGAAAATCACATGCATGCTAAATGCCATCGGTATGTCATTTCAAGCTTAAGCTATGTCTTATGGAGCGTGTGTCTCTGTGTGGTACATGGTGGTTTGGTTAGTTTTGGGCTGTGATGGACGCTAGGAAGAGATCGTATAGTAAAGCCGTTTTGTTGAACGCGAGATCATGCTATTCTTTCTGTCAACTTTAGTTGGCTAGTATCAGTTAAAACATTCATGGGCCTTCTAAAATTCATCGCCGAGAGAATCTAAACATGGAGAAGGAGAATAGAGAATAGAATGCAATGGAGTGACTGAAACTGAGAGGTAAATAGTATCTGATTTCCTCATTGTTGGTCAGTCGCCTTCAAGCAGGTGAGTAAGCAGGATGTGTGTGAGAATATAGAAGAAGCCTTTTTATATTTACTGCTACATGTTCGTTGAAAAACCTCAGTTGTTTACCTGAGAGAGTTGCTGAGTTGACTAACTAGGGAGCAACCTTTAAGAAGAGGCGTTGTTGCATTGAATACGGTATCTTTTGTGAGAAGAAAACGTAGTCAGCCAACACATCTGAAGCAGATAGCACACCAGCCAGCAGCAAACAGTCGCAGTCGAGTCGCTATTATTCTTCCTGCAATTTTTCACGAGGAACATTAAGGAACGAAGCAGAGGTTAACTTGAGTTAAAAAAAGTGATCATATGCAGCATTTTTTTTACATGCACTGACGTTAGTGGAGCCCGTTTTACAATTTTTATTGCTGTTATTGACTGAGGGACGTATTCATTCTTGTGCGTAAAGTCATTCCTCGTCGACCATCCATCCGTCCCTTCTTGTGTGATCTAACAATATATTTGTACGCTGATGTACATATTGCTATCCTTTCGTTCTGTCGTCGTGATCCAAAGACTTTGAGCCTGAGGTCCACGTGTGAGAAGAAATGGACAGAGGGAAGAATCTATCGCTAAAATATGCGTACCAAAGGAGCTTCGTGTTCCTTGACATGGTTTTGAAGTAGTGGATAAACAGTTGTAGTAATTTTACGAGCTGCCTTTCGTCATCAATATTAATTACTTTACTGTATTAAAGTATATTATAATATCCTATCCATTTGGGACCTACAACAAGTTTCGTTTTTGTGGATAATTTCCAATGTTGAAAACATTTCCGATGCAACTTGCGACCAAGAAGGGAGTAATCAAAGACGAATGAAAACGTAAGGATTGTTTTTTGAGATTTCGTAACTTATTTGACAATTACGTATTGCTTAAGGGGACGCTTTGGTATGATTTATGATAGATGTAAGTAGCAAATGTAATCTTTTCCTGTTTGGTAGTTTATCTAAATTTAGGATTGGAATGGATATTTTTTTTTTGCTTTTTTTACTTGTCCGTCATACTTTGTAACTTGGAATGACATGGAATGAGAATATTGTAGAAAGCATTTCATTGTTCGTAATTAAGCACTTCTGAACTAATTATGTATATTGCATGAAGCATAAGTTAAAAACGGGTTTGAGTAATTTTTTTGCTTGGGAAAAAGTAAGATTTAAAAAAAAGTTTTGAATGGGGTGCCTAACCCCTTTTCTACGTACATAGATATAAACTATTTGCTTTCTTTTTTATTGGCCTGTTGTTGACGAAATGGATTCTAATTGCGTTGATATTGAATTTTAAAACGTGAATTAAATGTTAATTTGAATGAAAATGAAGTTAAGAAACAGCAATGAAGGTAAATTAAGAGCGCATTAAATGCTGGCTGGAAACTTTTCCACTTTTTTCGTGTACACTCTGCATTGTATAGGCAAATCCGCTCTTGATGATTTGATTCTGTTGGATTGAAAAATAATTTTTTGTAGTCTATTTTGATCTCTCGGCGACTTGGACGTGACAAGTGCAAAAAGTATGGAAATAAGCTTAGGCTGGTAATAATGGTACAAGTTTGCTTCTTTATATGGGCATGTTAGTTTTTTTCGTCAAGATAGTATACAATGACAGTTGATGTAGTGCTGTTGTCGAAGAACTTTGTCTCGAATGGGGGATAGTTAAAACGTAACGGGTAGGTGGACACATGTTTTCGGTTAAAATATTGGCTTTTCTGAACAAGTTTGCAATGTAGGTTTTGCAGCAACCAAAAATCATTGGACAGGTCATGGAATATGTTAGAAAGTAGCAGTGAACTGCGGCACCACTCGACTCACTTCACTACAGTAGTGCATTACATAAGTTACTCCGCAGTTTCTTGTGGTAGTTTCTGCAAACTTTATGGGCTGCTTTTCCTTATTAGCATTGAAGAATCAATTAAAATCATATCATTTATTTTTTTTTGCAAACGACGGAATTAGAAACGAAAACGTGATGGGTTTGCTCCGCAAAACGTGAAAACGTTGACTTGTTTCCATTTTCTGCAAAAAAGACCACATGATAGTTTTACGATGGAAATGATGTGTTTTTTGAAATATGATAATTATACGAAAAGTTTTTGACAATTTCTCTAAATAGAAACATTATTTCTTCATCATTTACACTTTTTTTTAGTTTTTGAACCTTTCCTCTTGGGATGACTTTTAATGTTATTAATTTTGCGTGGGTTGCAAACTTGTGAGTTATATCATTGGGCTTATAATATATAAGATACTAGGATTGACCGTGAAAGACCCTGCCGGGTCATAATCATCTAGTACTCCTCTATTATATAAAGGCCATATTGAG
>JAQGAI010002500.1:0-12221 GCA_034696905.1 Lepidocyrtus violaceus
CCTTTTTTGTTAGAAAAAAAAATTCAGAAAGATTCAGTTTTTTATTGTGAGATAGTGGAAGATTTATATTTTATTTTGGACTGCTGGAGAATGATGCTATTTTTTATTTAGTAAAAGTGTTTAATTTTCTTTTGCTCAGTGTCAGTGTCATGCTTGTCACCCTTGTACATCGTCAACTGGCACAGATGTACTCTAAAAATAATCGTAAAAGATTATGTTTCTGCTTCTTTTTGTTCGCTTTTGATATTTGGCTTTTAGACTGAAGTGTTGTTTGTTCTAATGTGGGTCTAAAAGATAAAAAGGGGGAGTATGCACGACTAAGCTCCTCCAAGCTATATGGAACTATCTATCTATTTGTATGAGAGGGAAAACTGATGTGTGAAAATGTTGCTCATCTAATTTTTTTCCTTTCTCCCTCTCTGTGTCAACAGGTGAAAGTGATGAGGAATCTGTTTGCTGATTACAAAACACCAACAATGGCCGAGTGTAAAATGCTAGGTGAAGAACTGGGTTTAGCCAAGAGAGTGATCCAAGTCTGGTTCCAAAACGCTCGGGCAAAAGAGAAAAAAAGTAAGCTAGCGATATTGAAAGCCTCCTCATCATCATCATCTTCCCCATCTGGCCAAGAGGAACAACAGCAATCTCTTGAGTCATTGACCAGCGCTAAGCCGGCGGAAGAGTGTACAGTCTGCGGATTCAAGTACTCTCACAAGCACTCCATTCAAGACCATATTTTTTCAAAGACACATATCGAACTGATCAAAACCTGTATAGAGAGTGGTATTTTGGATCCAAAGGCTGGAAGCGATGGTGGTGGTAGTGTCAGTAGTAGTGAGCCAGCAGTAGCTGTAGCTGTCCAGGGGCAATCTGCTAGAGCGACTTCACCTGTCAGCCCCAAAACACGAACTCCTCCGTTGGGAGAAAATAATCTCGTGGTGGCTCAGCAGCAACAATATCTTCCCGGACCTACTACTACTCCTCCTGACACAGAAATCCTTTCAGACATCATGAATGACGGTGGTGGAGATGTAGAGGAAGATCAGCATGAACAAAATCAGGCAGCATTCCTACAACAACTTCAGCTCCTTCAGATGGCCACCACTACCAACAACAGTGGCCATCATCCTCACTTGACCAACTCGCGAAAGAATCAAGTGACTGCTAGTGCAAATAATGATACTGATACTCCTACCTCCACTTCCACCTCTCATCATGATCATGTTGAAAGCAACACACTGTCGCCAGAAGATCTTTTGCAGCTGTATGGTCTTGGCAATTTGGCGGAGGGAACTTTATCATCATCATCACCCTCAACATCCCCATCTACATTCACTACTTCAACAACAACAACCGCATCAACATCATCATCATCTACTTCTGCGAATGTTAATACTACTTTTAGTGCACTCGTGCAACACCCCTTCCTATCCAATGCGGCTTCTGCCCTTTCTTCTTCTACTACGATCGGTAAGTAAACTCAAGAAAGAAAAAAAAGTTTACTTCTCTCAGCTCAGTACTCAATAGAAAAAAATGCATAAAAAAGAGTGAGTCCAGTCCGGTGTATACAACCTTCCAGCTAGAGACTTGAATGGAAGATAATAGTAATAATAATACGGATTTAACGAGCAACTGAGCTGGATAATGGTCTAGTAAATGGGCATTCCATCTGCCCTTTGATGGTTGAGAAAAAGGGAGAGAAAAAATAACGCAGAGGGTAGAATAAGTAAAGTAGGTTTAAGTGCATATGCGAATACCATATCCTTACTTACATAAGAAGAGAAGAGATACTTACCCCCGAGAAGAAAAGTAAAGACACCGGTTTCTTTTCTCCAAGAAAAAAGTATATGCTTGGAAGCTTCCTAACAATGACCAAATTTTATCCATGACTTCCCTTCTTACACAAAATGGTTTTCCCATGAAAAAGAGGATCTGCCTTTTTGGTAGGTCCGTCCCAAGAAGTGGTGATCGGTGGATCATGAATGATCATCTTTAAGTTGGTCGGGCTCCTCTGTGGAGTGAGCAGTGTCTCTTAAGGATATTTATCTCTTCTCCATCAATCTGGTATTGGTATAAGCGAAAAACTGAAGGAAGATGGGATGTGGATTTTTGATAATTATTTGTACAAAGGTAAAATATGATGATGATAATGATGATGATCAGGCTTTAACAAATTTACTTGAGCTTATATACTACAACTACTTGAGAACAATATAAAAAAGGGCAGCTCTTTCTCTCTCAATTTTTCTTCTACTAAAAAGGCTCCGGTATTTCTGATGTGTCGGCAAACAGTAATTATACACCTCATTTTCAAGAACATCTTGTATTTTGGCAGTTTATCATGTAATGCGTATATTTGTACATGTATACAAATAAGGGAGGCAGCAGCAGGTTTTTTCCTATTCTCCTCCACAAAGAAAGAAAATATACAAAGGAAGTGAACAATTATCTAAAGTGTAAAAAAACATGATGATCGGTCATTAGCAGAAAAAAATATCCTCGTGGAGAAAGAAAAAAAGAGAATGCAAAAATATAGGGTAAACAATATACTTAAAAAGATTCGTAGATTTTCGATGCAATATTTTTTAAACAGTAAAAACTATCTATAAAGTTAAGGTACATATGATGAACATGGTTAGATTTTTCTCCCAAAGAAATCAGTAGGAAATGCGTAAAAGGCATAATCGCAATAAAAAATTAGTAGTAATATGTGTTTAGAATGAAGAAATGATAAAGAAGGATTATTTTTAAATTAGGAAGTTTTTCAAACTTAACTTGTAATACAGCAATAAATAAGTTTTTCATTTTCATAGTAAGCTTTCACCAGTTTACTTAAAAAACTGTCTCCTTTTTGTTGACATTTTTCAATCCCGAATTTCAATGGAAAAATTGCATATAAAAATCGAAATAAAATGTTGTTTGTAGGAAAAAGGATGACATAAAGTGAGCAGTGCGAAAAGTGTGGCAACTCTACAATTATAAGTATAAAAAGTATAAAAAAAAATTAAGTATTACAATTTAAAATTAGTGATTTTAGACAAGAAACTGATAAAATTAAGTAGGTAATCATGATCGATATTTACAAATTTTTAAATAACTGAAAAGAAAGGAAACCATTTTTGTAGAGGCTAAGGATAAAAGAAAATCTTTAAAACAAAAAGAGTTATTACCGTAACACGTACATACATATTAATTTATGCATTACACTTTACTACTACTACTATTATGGATTATAATGCATATTAAAAATAAAAATATCTCTTCAAAAATAGAAACTTTTAGTACTACTTAAAAAAGGAATTTACAATTTTTAGTGACACTATCTCCTCTAGTATTTGTGTAATTATTGTATTGTTATTGTGAACAAAAATCGTGAGACATATGAGAAAAAAACTAACTAGAAACGTTTTTAATAAATGATAGGGTTAAAAAATGGAATGAGAATCAAGTGCAGCCTAGTATTTTATCTCAGTGATTTCCGTTGGAAAACAAAGTATTTTTCACGAGGCTTTTTCCTTTACTAGATCAGATCAGATCATGATTTAAAAAACTGTGTCAACTCAGCACAGACAAACAATCCATAATTTATGCGTGATCCGATCTGATGATGATGATCACATGATACATGACAAGGTTATACATTGCAGAAAAACAGCAAAACAGATCGTCAGTTTAGAGCTATTTATTTCTTTCAGTATTTTTGAGCAACAATGATGATATACTATGATCGATCATGATATGATATAATCCATTTATTACAAACGTTTTTTTAACTCTTCGTTGCTGCTACTCTGATCCTCTCACTTTACGTCATAGGTTGAAATGAAATGAACTAAAAATAACTAAATATTTTACGTAGAGAAATGAAGAAGAAAAAAGTATTAAACAGTGTGTGTTTTTGTAGCTTACCGTAAAAAAGCAAATCTAATCTAATGAGATGATAATAGAAAGGAAGGAAAACTATTAGATAGAAACTTCTTATATAACTTATACTACTACTACTTTGTCATTATTATCTTTAAAAAAACAATTATTGACTTACGTCGTGTGTGGTAATCTATATAAAAATTATGACAAGAATGAAAAACCGTAAACTAAAAATGAAACTTCTCTGTCATCATCATCAATGTCGTCGTTCGTGTGTAGAGTTTAGTTATCTATAAAAAAGTAACATAAAATAATTCGGTATTCGTATTTTAAATGTACAGTTTGTTTTCATCGTAGCATTGGTACATACATAACTTTAGCGAGGACACAGGAAAAAAAAGGAAAAACTTAACTATGCGTATTATTATTATGTAATAATATATGTAATATTACCTTATATAGTACCTATCATACTATAGGTACCTATAAAATATACCTACCTACTTACAAAAACAATTTTATTATTACAATTATTGTATGACGAAAGCCCATGCATTTTTTGTAGTCTGATTACACTCTGCAGCAGTGTAATTGTATACAAAACAAACATACATATTTAGTGGAGAAAAAGTTATTATGAAATGGAATGATCATCGTCATAAGATGAAAAAAAAAACAAATATGTTCTCTCTCTCGGATGATGGAATTTTTGTGAGGGAAATGAATCAACTTTTTTAAGTTCCCTCCGTGTTTCGTTGTGTTTGTTTTTATATGTGTATTTTAGCAGTGTAATTGTACATGGAATATAAATAGGTAGGTAAAGAGAATAGAGATAATTATAATTAATTAGGAGGTAAATATTATTAGGATAAGTGTAACAAATTGTATTATTAATTTTTACTGTTGTATTGCCATTTTTACTTCTCAGTTAGTTATTTAACTACATATAATTTTACAAGGAAAAATCTCTCAACATGATTTCATATTATTATTATTATTACATGTTCATATTAGTCGTTTTTTGTCAACCAATACAAATCAATGGTTCAAGTTCCCAAGTGCAAAAAGAAGAACTCGCGGAGGAAAAAAATAACTCTCGTTTTCTTTTTCTTGCACACAATGTTTATCATTATAAATATCTATATTTGATAGTAAATAATTAACTATTACTATTGAAGGTAAAAACTGTTTGTTTTTAGTTGTTTTAAAAACATTTGTACATTAATTAATTAATTAATTAATCATCATCTCTCTTATTTACATAATCAATTATTTATTACCAAACCTGCATACTACCTTAAATAATACATATGATTTTTTAATTAGTTTTTATGTAACATTATTATCATAATCAATTTTAAGTTAAGTTGTGTATGAATTTATATAAAACAAGGAAAATGTACAAGTTCATTATGATACACCCACGTCATCTCCATCATCCATACATACGTTTAAGTATAGTTGTTTGTGTGTAAAAAAATTTATAATCATGATCCGATTTCATTCATTAATAATTACCTTGTTAATGATAATGATATGAGAAGGAAGAAGAAAAGAATCATTAAGTTGCATTATTATATTTAAAAAATGTATTATGAAATATATGTCTTTGTTCAATATTTGTTATAATGACTTATGTATGATTAATGTTGTTTATTATTATTACCCCCATCATCATCCTACTATCGTTATTCGTTATTATTATTAGGTATGAAAAAAAACTTAATACAATATAATATAAATATTATTATATATTTAATGAACATATTTGTACTGGCTTTTTCGATGTTTTTTCAATATTATTAAGCGAGAAGAATGAATAAGAGTAAATAAATATGAGAATCATTATTACGTGAATGAAAAAAAATGAAAAAGGAAAATTGTTTTGAAATGACATTTATTTTTTGGCATAATATTGAAAAATAAAGGATTTCATTTTGCATTGGAAAACGTTTCACATTCACTCACTCATGGCATGAGTTCGCATATCCAATTCCGCATTAATAAATAAATAAAAAAATAATTTTTAGTCGCGTTTTTTGTTTGTTTGCATCACGGCGTAGTTGTATTTGTATGAAAAAAATTCGTAAACCTAAATGAACCATAATGAAAGCACTGTAATGGCTTCCCTCCTCAGCTCTGTAGTAGGTAATTGCGGTTAAGGTGATTAGTGCATTTTTTTCTTTTTTTTTGTTTGGTATTCGGATGCATGTTTGGGAAATAATGGACTAGCGAAATGACTATGAGAGTTGGACGAATGAAGGAGAAGAAGAAGAGAAAAGTCAATCACACCAGAACAGAGAACAGAAACAGAGCCATACGCCACCGACATTCACTCACATACCACCTGCCACTTTTTATTCCTAGGAGAGCTGCATAAACAGAAATAATATGAACAGGGGGATAAGTTGAGAACAATGCTCATGTACGTATAAAAAAAAGTAAAGTTTGTTTTTCGAGCTTTCTGGTACTGGCATGGCATGGAATTATTGTGGGGGTATTGTATTAGGCATTGTTCTCGATTTCATTTGGGAAAGAAATGACTAGGAGGATTGGATCTAGCTAGAAAAAAGCTGAGCTTGACTAAAAGGAGCTACCTACCTTTCGGAGTAAGTTTTGTAGTGGCTCCTCCATACTCCATACATGAGCATAACATGAGCAGGTAAAGCACACAGAAAACATATATGGCGAACTTGGTCGTATTGTAAAAAAAAGAGAGCAGTGCAGAGTTAGGATGGGGAGCTGTGAGTGGTGGTGTAGTTTTGTGCAAAAAAATGGAATTACAATAAAATCATAATGATATAAGAAGATACCTACACGCATGGAAAAGAATGGCTCACTCACTCACGGTCGGGCCGTCCGTAATAGATTACGTATGGATGGGTTATATGGGGCTATATGCATTATGGCTTTATTTGACTAAAAGTTTTTCAGGACGTTGACTCCATTTTCTTCTACTAGTAGGATTTTACTTTATTGCTCTGTTTTAAAAGTTTGCTCTTCATTTGGCGGCGGTGATATGATGGTGGGGATCGGGATGGTGGATGGAATGCCATTCGCACGGCATAACAATAACAATATGTGATAGTAGTAGTAGTAACAGATGTGCTATATGAATGAAGCTAATGAATAAGAAGACTAAAGGAGAAAATGAAGCGGTGATGCGATGTTGATTACAAGATGAAAATAGGCGATAGGCATTGTTAAAAAAGATTTAATATGGTCCATCATCATATCATCATCGTGTGTAGCATCATATTATGTAGTTAGTACGTTACGTTTACATCTCCCAAAATGGGAGATGAAAGATAGGGTACATTGCACTAACTACTAACGGGACACTTTCTAAGCAGGAGTTTTAATTTAATCTGAAAATCCTGACAAGTAATCCATATACCATAAGCCCAATTTCATTTAATAATGAAGAATGTAATTGTTTTGCATTTATTAAATCAAGTCTCACTCACAAACGCAATATGGACCTCGTATGGTATCTCCTTCCCAATTTTTCTTTAGCTATTTTCTTCTTCATCATTATCATCATCATCATCATAAAAACCGATACAGTTGATTTTCCATTCAGCGGGCGAGATATTATGAAGATGATTTCACAGACATCAAAAGGGAACGAACGAGGATGAGGAGGAGACCATGACATGACCATGTAGCAGGAGAGCAGACGAGAGATTCTTTATCAGGAGGAGACCCCTACGGTGAGAGTTTAGAATGCTTATTAGATTGACCCCGGGAATCATTTATACAAGCGATCATTTTATGGTAATTATTAGCTCTGTATAAAAAAAAGAAGGATCTTATTCTAAAATCTCTTTCTTTTTCATCTTGTGTATATATCCTCATCGTTAATGATTAACTATTAAAGATTGAATGCATTTTTTAGGAGGAACAAAGCAATAAAAAATGTGCAGGTACTACAGAGCTTTCTCAGCTCCTGCAGTCCTCTTTCAGTAAGGTTTTTTGTCTTATTATTTTTTTAGGGGAAGAAAGCAATAATCTGGCGAATAATAATAATAGGAAAGGATAATCTCCAAATCATACAAATCTTTTAGGGTAAGGTACGTACTACGCTAGAAGGCAAAAAGTTGGACCTGCCTGTAATAATAACATTGGATTGTTGCGGAGCATTCGGAGGAAAAGATAATTCACGGTTTTAATCCATTCATAGTAATTACATCCTTGAGTTGAGTGTACCATTCGAGTTTTCAATTTTGTCGATATTTGGACTGGATTTGGCTGCAACTTGTTATTGATTAGGCATAGGGCTAAGATCTAAGATCTTTTGGCTGAACTATAAAGTTTGGCTGCATTTTTTAATCATACAGACGGTTGCCGTTTCGATATTAAAGTTGTCAAAGTGTACACATCAAATCCGGGAAAAAGCTTGATCCCTGACATCTCATGTGATTTACCAAAGATTTTAACTTGATAGTAATCCAAATGTGAAATCCAAAAAATTGCACATCTTTTAGTATATTAGTAAAATAGCACTGGAAGAGATTGTTTTCTACTTTTAAGATCAAAACAAGGTTTCAATTCAATCTTGCTGCATACACCAATCGATCCATCTCACACCCAGGCACAAATAATGAGATGAGAAGAATATTTGGGGAGATCTTCACCTTAGACAAAAATAAAAGCATAATGTCGTATTCCTTTTGTTTCTGGCAAACATGCATTTGAAATGAATGCAGTTTTATTTTCACATGCAAAGAATCGATACAAGTTACCTTCATTATTAGTCTTACTGCCAGTATACACGTAGAGTAGACAATCAACCGTACCTTCCATCATTGGCATTGTCATATGAGAGAAAATTGTCTCGTAATTTATAACATAACCATTTGAAATAATGTATTGTCAACGTCAATTCCCATTCTCTTACTTTTGGGCATGACATGAATATGCTACAGATGCGACAAATCATTATTTTTTTCCAATCGGAAATACCTATCTCCAGTTCTCAACAGGGATTTTTTCAATTCCTTTTCATTCCGTTATCCTCCATCCAAAGCATAGCTGGATCCTTAAAGCAAGCAAACTAACAAAGCTCCCCTTTCTTCCTTCCAAACTAATATTTCTGCCTCTCGCTGATCCGCTGGGATTAAGCTGAGGAAGGGAATGATTATGATTACTTATGTAAGCAAGCACAGTGGCAACCTTGATCTTTCCAGTCACTCTTTATACTTATGTCATAGCATTATCTAGCAAAGGTACCATGTGATGTACCTTATGTCGATATCTTCCTTTCAATTTTTGTCCTAAGGAAATATTGATAATCTAAAATATCCTCTTTCAATCCCCATTCTTTATCATCATCATCAACATCGTCGTTCGTTTTTAGTGTTGGAGCAGATCCAGAAAATGAGACAATAGAGTTTAGTGAGAAATTGAAAGAAAAAAAAATTGGTGGTTATATATGATTTGAGGGAACAAGTTGTTCCTTCTCCTCTCCTGCCTTCTCCCCCTTGGAAAATAATTCTTTCTTGTTTGATTTTTCTGTGATGAGATGACTTAGGTCGATGTGTGGTGTTGTGGATGATCACAGCGATTATGTTAATACTGCATATGCACATACTAAACTCAAAGCTCACTCACTATTTTCTTTTGATTGAGGAACGGATCATCATCGTGATGATGATGATGACGATGATGATGATGATTACGTTGTTGTGAACCCTTATCAATCATTTTTTCCTTTCTAGCTTTCTTGTGTTGTGTACTTTTCTTACGTAATACCAATGTGTGTGTGTGCAGTGCAGTATGTCTACTACAGCTCAAGTTAAATCATTCAACCATGTCCTGAAACTTCCCAGATTAGGTACATGCATTAAATTTTAGGAATGACAGAGAGCTGGGAAAGGAGAGACTTGGTGGAATGTTGATACTGAAGTTTTTGATTTTTTGATGTATGTATGTATATGTACTGCACATCCAACGATTCAACTCCATCCAACTGTCCAACAATTATATAATAGCTTCATATTGCATCTTCCCTTCTTCCTTTCCCTCTTTCATGGTTAGATTAGGTCATGGAGGTGTGGTATCCTTTCCAATGGCTGAGTCCACACATTAAATTACATAAAAAAGACACAGCAAAATAATATGAGGATGCAATATGGGGATATTATGAGCAAATGAGTAATATTATTATAGCATTTTTGAGGGGAAGGAGGAAAACCGAGTCAAAGGGATTAAAATTTGAAAATTGTATCTCGACGATTGCTCCTATCCTATCCATCCAGTGTTATAAAAGGTTAAACAATCAGCTACGCACACAAGCCCGGCCAAGGCTTGAGCAGGATAAGATGATATGATGGTCGACAAAAAGTAAATAGTATTTTCCTCTTCATCCCCTGTTTTCACTTTCTGTAACTACTGTTAATACAACAACACATTGAATAAAAAAAAGCATAATAAAATGTATGTACAGGGCTGAACATTAAGTTTCATCTTGGTTGGATCTTCTTGCTTACATTTTTGATGGATAGCCGGTGGAATTGTGTAGACAGATAGTAATTTCCACTCTCTCGGATTTTTTCCCTAAAAAATTGTAATTATTGATGATTATGGCAATTATAATGGATCAAGGAGATTTTTTATTCTTTCTTTTAAAAAAATGTGTGGCTGCTGAGAAAATAGTTTAAGAAAGAAAGAAAAATCCAAAGGCGTGTGTGGATTCATTATCTGGTGGAATTTACCTTGTCGTATCATCATCATCATCATTTCAGAATGGTAATGGTAATCATAGGAAAGGAGAGAGGTTTTTTATGAGGTTCAAGGTGTGTCCTTTTTCTCAAATGAAATGAATTAATAAGTTGGAAATCTTTCTCAAGCAACACAACATTGTTGATAAAACTAAATTGTGTAGGTAAAATGTGAATTTTAATCACTGAAAAGTATAGACATACCTAATCTTATGAAGCAATAACTGGAAAAATTGTAATTATTTTGCAGGATATGACAATGACGTCAGCTGTAGCCGTGTAGCATTCTATGACGATGATGATGATGTCTGGCCAGAATATTGCACACAATTTCCATTTGCTTTTCCCAGAATGCGGATTAACTCATTTTTCTCAAGATATTATTATTACCTCAACCAGGTGTTCAGCTCCTTTACAAATGAGCGTAATCCTTTCAATTCTTGCAGCATATTATGGATAGAGAGACCAAGCTTAAGTAAGTTTGTCTCATTTTTTACGTTTGAGCGCAATGAAAATTGATTAGAAAAACTAACTCAATTTCCTCTCATTTTGTTCTGTCGGTCGGTACTTCTGTCAAGGTAAAAAAAGTATTCAGTGACAAAAGGGCAACCTTTTAGCCTTCTTTTGTGTCGGACCCATTTAAAAATAACATTTGGACTTCCACTTCGTAGCTCATCTCATGTCTTGGCTATTTTTGTCAGATTGTGAGTAGGTTTTGTGCTTTGTCTGCTTCTCCATCTGTAAATGTAATTTTGCTTCTTTTTGTGTATTTAGTTTAACCATGCTTAACCATCTATATAGATATACTAGTATGGTGCAATACTCCTCTTCAATTCAGAAATAGCATATTGTTCAACCTACGCTTTCAACAAAAAAGTTACAATAATCCCGTGATCACTGTAACGAAGCAAAGCGATACCTATTTCAAACACAAATATTATTACGTATAGCTGATTTGATGATGATGATGTAATATTATGGTATGGTAAAGGAAAGATGCAAAGGAGCTTGACTAATCGGTTTCTTTCATTTTTTTTGGTATTTTTGAAAAATACATTTTCAATTTTTTTCTTCCCTTTATTCTCTTATAAAGATTTAGGAAAGAAGGATTAAATATTGTTACGATGCGATACGATGGATCAAGTAGGTTTCTTCTGCCTCGACTTCTCAATACATTTTTTTTGGGAGTTTTGCTCCAAAGCATGTTTTAATAGCTGCAGTTGGAAATGATAATAAAGCTGTGAGAAGAAGGAGAAGGATTTTTTTTGAGTTCTTCAGGTTAACTAGTGTTATTATTATTAACATTAACGAATCATATGCGGTAACTTATACTCCCGTCATCATCATAAGAATAATCACTCCCCGCGAGTGAGTCACTCACAGACAGAGAGAAAAGCCGGGCAATTATGTAATCAAATTCCTGGAGGAATGCGATGCAATCCACCGATGGATGGCTGATTATGATGCATCGAAGATGAGAAAAAAATGTTTTCTGGCATATCTTCATCATCATCAATATCAACATCAATATCAGCCCTGGCCATGTCATGTCATGAGTTGTTTTATAAAGGCCCTATGACATTCGCCGTTTTAAGCAGTATATCTCATAATTCAAATTGGACAAGTTGACTCCGG
>JAQGAI010002501.1:0-12220 GCA_034696905.1 Lepidocyrtus violaceus
ATATGCAAAAACACACAAAATTATCTTTTTCTGCAAAGCCAAGCAAGCAAAAGCTTCCTCCCTATCGTCTCTAATCACTCCAACCATATTTCTCTGATAGTGATAGACTCGGTATAATGTTCTGTTCTACACAGGCAACTTTATTATAGAGTTTCACGTTTATCTCGCCCCTCATTGTTAGTGTGTGAAGATTAGGCTTGACTGAAGAAACCTATTTTTATTACATTTTTTTTTGCGCCAAGATGGACAAATAGATTTGAGAGCAGAGCACTTTAATTACTTTTAAATCAGTAAACATTAATTAATTTTATAGTCTTGTTGTGCTATCGCATTTTAATAATAACATTAAGAAAAATATGTCCATTTTCTTAAAACGCACTTAGGGAAAAATTCCATCATTATTTATATGAATATTATGCTTCTACTAAAGAAGCTAACGGAATCTTCATTGGTAAATGGATATTATTATACGTAATCTCTTCTCTTTTTATCCGAATACTTAAAGGCATTATTTTATTTTATTATTTTTGCCTAAGCCTCTATTAAGCCCATAAGCCCTGAGTTGAGATCTTAATGCATGGCTACTTCAAAAGCCATATTTATTTTAATAAAAAATAAAAATAAAGAAGTGATGCATTACTTACTATGTTCATCTAGAGCAAAAAGGCATGGGAATGGGAATACGACGATGTTGGTGTTGATGATGATGAAGGATTGCTTTCCCGTAAGGTACAAAAAAAATAATGAGGGAGGAGGAGGACAAGAAAACCAACGTAAAAAAACTTAAATTGTAAGCAAAGGCAATGGCAAGCCTTCTTTCTTTTTCCTCTGCTTTTTTTTATTTATTTGTCAGAAGAGAATGAACAAAAAAAACTGGAATGGGAAAAGAAATGGGTAATCTTAATATGAGTCATGATAAGAAGTATGACCGATAAGGTATGAATGACTGCGTTAAAAAAGGTTCATTTTCATATGGATCTCTCATATGTATACATGCCTATACCTACGTCTATTTATTTCTTTCTATATATTATATTGAACTTGGTACCAAAATAATAATAATCATAATAAATTTTTTTTACCTGAGAGATACTTTGGCGTGAACTTGGCAAAAATAAAATATCCTGCTTTGATCTATGAGGTTTTGAGAAGAAAAAACTGTAATAAATGAACTTTAATATTAATAGTTTTCGATAGGGAGAACGTTCACATTCATCCTTTGTTTTACTAAGGTATGATCATGATTACCGGCAGTGGTATTAGGAAGTGTTTTAAAAAGTTTAGTTTAAAGACTGAATATGAGTCTTTGGCCGGTCTTATCTTTTCCCTGTGCCTTATCTATGGGAAAGCTCGAACTGTGAAAACGGGACTTATCCGGCCTCGTTTAGCTTTTCTCAGTGATTTCAACTTGTAAAATTATTATGGAGAAAGAAAGAAGTTGGAAGAGGATTTATGCAAAGATACGTAGTTAGTTATATGTCTGATTGCATTGTTGCATAATAAGTAAGTTATGCTTAAGCCAGGTAGGTAAACATAGGTACGTTAACTAAAATCATATCTGCACATCATCATCATTGTGGTTTTTTTTATTATCTTGCGTCTTTTGCGATTCATGGGCAGTGAAGCAGACTATATGTATGCTATGTATCTCCATCATCAGTTCAACACATTTTTTAAAGACATCCCCATACCCTTCCACTGTTAAAAATAACGATGCAATTATTTTGCAATTTGTTCGCCAACGGATCACCATTACACTCTTTTCCAGATAAATTCATTGTTTTATGGGCTAAGGAAGTCTTTAAATGTGCCATAAAATTGTTGAGAATTTTTTTCGTGTTTATCTTGCTTTTTTTAAAAAGATTTTTACACAATAAAACATTGTTTGTACTTGAGGAACGAATGAGGATGGTAATGATGATTATGATGAAGATTTGGGTGTTGACGTCTTGTATCTTTTAATTAGACAGGATCTTATCCATGAAGAGATGGGAAATTAATGGAAAGCTTGTGATATGCGATATAAAGCTGGCTAGATATTTGCCACTTTTAAATAAAATATACAAATTTTAATGATTTAGACATGGGGACATCATAATTCGGACCAGCACCAATATAACAATACGTCACCAGCCCATCATCACACTACACAAGGGATTTCGATCGCGGAGTTGCAAGCAATGACACCAGAAATGATCTCGCAAGCAGCATCATCCCATTATGGGGCTTATAGCGCATTGGCTGATTCTTATGGGCATCACGGCGGCCAGCTCGGGATCCAAGGTCAGGGAGCTGGACAATGGACAGATGAGCATCTCGGAGCTTATTATGGCTTGGACCCAAAAGAGTGCGTAAATTGTGGTATAACAAATATATTCAAACTTTTAGCACACAAATATCATCCCTTTTTCTGAATAGAACTCCCGGTAGTGTCTTTTCTATTTCTTTTGCTCAAAAACAAAATTCACAAAGGCTGTTACTTGCATTTGTGTGATTTTATAATTGTGAAAAGCTACCAAGGGCACACCGTTATGGAGAAGGGATGACACAGGTCATTATTTGTGTAATGCTTGTGGTCTCTATAACAGAACCAACGGTATCAATCGACCGCTCAACCGGAACCAGCAGAAGCGAGTCTCAGCTTCGGTAAGTTGCTTATCTGAATTATTTACTTGGCAATCTTATCAAATGAATAAATCCCTTTTTATATAAATTTTTGATGGCTTCATCTCCGACCTCTGTGAGACCATTTATGAAAAATAATGAGCCTCCCGGGGTCATAAATTTAGCTGCATATTGCTAATACTGTGTATGATTATGATTATCTTATATAGTATACTTTTCATATTCTCGAGTTTTGATCTTGAATTTTTTGATTTCACTTTAACATTCGCACCCACTTGCCTGTTTTTAAAAGTAAATCTTGGGAGAAACAGAGAGAGAAAATTCAATTGTTTCATCAGTATTACTGCATGACTTTAATAGAAGGGAATATTAATTGAGATGAGATGATATATGATTAACTTGAGCTATCTTCAACTTTACTGCTTCCCACTTCCTGTAAACAAATTTGCTTATACATAATAATATGATTGATGAGCAGGAAGATGGAATAAGTCCGCTAATTAAAATCCATCATCATTTGTTACAATAAATGAAAATTATGAATTTGATAAGGTGGCTATGTAGTTAATAAAATCATTAAATAATGTTTTCACGGAGCTCGGAGAAAACAAGCTTTTTTAAAGAGAAATTGCTGCGAAAGAGGCTTTACATTCATTTTCTTTTCGTTCCATTCCTCTCAGCAGGGCAACCCGAGACGGCAAGGGATGACGTGCTCCAACTGCCAGACCAGGTAAATTGTACACCTAGATAAGTGGAATTATGGGTGTTTTTAAAACACTGCATAGTACCGTTTCTATTCTAGATTTAGTTTAAAAAAATAAGCCTACATTAATTTAATCCTTTCTTTTTCTTCCAAATTGCAGTACAACAACCCTTTGGCGACGGAACAATCAAGGTAATGACGGCATGCGGCGGCTCATGAGGAATGTATTTCATTTAATTTTTGGTGCAATTTTTCAGACAGGTCAATAGCCATGAATTGAAATTTACTATATGAAATGACATAAAATGAAATGAAATGAAATTTTGGAAATGAACCCAAAATAAAGGGACAATATATATAGAAAAATTATGCAAATCAAGGAGAAACTGATGCAATGGAATGATTTTTGTTCATTAAATTAAAGGGGATCCTGTGTGCAACGCGTGCGGCTTGTATTTCAAACTTCATGGCGTAAGTTGGATTTTAAACTTCTAGACTATTTCCGCTTTTAGGAAAATTATATTCTTGCTCCATAATGAAAATATCACATAAAATGTACAACAGACGAAGCTGGTAAGTTAGCTTGGCTTTCCCTCATGCTTTTTACAATTCGGTCCATGCCATATTAGTGCTCTCGCTGAATCAGCGTACTACACGACTGCTAATGTGATGCCTAAACATGAAACTTTTTTTCTTTTCGAAATGCCAAATCTGAATTTTCGGAGAAATGTTTTTTACACGTTTTTACCGTTTACTTACTAAAAGCATGTTTTTTTGCTGCATAACAAGTTCAGCAGACTACACTTACACTAATTGTAAATTCCTCTTTGGCTGTCTGCTTAGGTAACTCCAACCATTTTAGTAAACATTTACCTACCACGTTAAATGATCCCAGTAAGTTCCAATTTTTATACAAAGTATCATTCCGTCATATCTATAATAATAATGTAGCATTCTGGTGCGTTGCATTAACTTTTCTTTCAGCCCTTATCTAAACGATGTAATGCACTTACCCACACACAAACACCCTCCATCCTTTTCTTTTTACTCTGTAATGTTCCCACTTGGTTAGTTCTAATGCTAAAATATAAGCAAAGTGGCAGTAACTCGCATCGGGACTTCGAGACGCTAAACCTTAAAAGCTGAAGAGTTAAAGCAAATCATTTACATTTTAAAAACTCTACCACCATCCCACAGACGATTAGAACGCAAAATTTAGCTATTGATGTCGCCGCTTTTGGCTAACCTTCGTTTAATATAAACTACAATTCATATTTTGATGATACGAACGAACAGCTAAATTACATGAGCTTGTGGGTTTTTTCAGCAATGCTGCATTGCATGCGCCGAATCCGAAATATATGTTTTTTCTTCCTTTCGTTATTTACTTTCTTAGTGTTTCTGTGGCTTGGCTTGTGCTCGCAATCATCATAATTTAATTTTTCCAGATGGCTTAGACAATTCTGTAAATCACTTTTGACTCTCCGTTTCTAATTTAGGTTCCCAGACCAAAAACGATGAAGAAGGAAGGGATCCAGACCCGTAAAAGGAAGCCTAAAAGCCCCGCCACACTTTCCCCTCTCCAACATCACCATCACCATCCAGGAGGAATGGGAAATGATAAAGCTTCGAAATATATGAGTTCAACTTCCCGTATGTCATAACATTCTACTATTTGTTTCCTCTCCAGATGTATTTACATAATGGGTTATTCATAAAATAGGGATTTATCTAAAATTATCGATTTTTTCTTCGATAGGAGCAATCAAGCTAACGTCAGCCTTACACGCTGCAAACCACGAGGCTCGGAGTTTGCAAGCAGCTGCCGCCGTAGCCGCCGGATTTGTAGATTCCCTTCGAAACACGGGAGCAATTTTGGGCCAACCTTTACCCAGCCTTTCCCCCGTCCAGTATTATGGAGGTCAACCTGCCCATCATCATCCAGCTCACCATCATCCCATCCACCAGCAAGGAGATTCTGCAAGTGGCCTTAGACAAGCCAGGTAAAGGAAAGTGGCCATGCTTGTTTTCGTCCTTTTTCTTCTAAATGAAAAAAATTTCATGACTTTCAGGAATTTTTATGACTTACTCAAATTGTCGGCAATGCTGTGTGGGCTTATCCTCCCTTCATAATAGTAGTATTCGCTTTCGTTTGACTTATTTTATCGATAAAGTGATTTATAACAAGTTCGAAAAATAAGATAAGACCAAAAGGAGAAAAAAATATCTTGTTTTTTTATTTTATTTTAACTTTTTCATTCATTGGGAAAAATATCCTTCATTGAGTAATTCAACTCGTTTTTTTTCCTGTCTGATCCAAATTTTTATCCCATTATTATTATGAAACTTACAGTATGGGAAGACTGGAGAGCCATCATCATCATCATGCCCATGGAAATCCAAGCCCTTTACGCTTGACAGATGAGCAAGATGCTGTCGGCTTCGTGAATCGGATGCAGGACAATGCTGACTTGATATCTGTACCTGTTCAAATATCCGAACATTTGCAGCACAACCAACATGAGTAGGGGTAGACTAGTTTTAAAAAACAATGTTAAGGTGTGGCCGACAAGCCAATTCATTAATTTTGAACATTCAACATTTTGAGTCGTCGTAAGTGAAAGAAAAACTAAAAAGGATTTTTAAAAAGGACTAGCGACACAAATGTTTCAACAGTCTACGTAGAAATGTCAGTGGATGTATATTTTTTAGTATTTTGTCTTCGCGTTTTATTGACCGATGTGTAGTAGGTTGTTTTTTAGTTGAATTTTAGTCTTTACAGTATCAGTATACGGTTTCATTTGTTATCAATATGTTCAACATAAAAGAATTTTCAGGGCTTGGCTTCGTTTCACAATAAGAATAATAATACAAGATGCCTACGCTCTTTTTACGTTCATTTTTGGGGGGAGAGCACAGCAGTTGTCGTGCCTTTCTTTTATTTTAGATCGTTACTTCTGGATTACGCGTAAGTACAAAGGGTTGAATATAGATAAATAAACAGAAAATAGATTAAGTACATAGTAATAATATACATAGTTAGATAAAAAGGATTTCAATTACCAATAATTAAGTTTATTTATGTAGTAAACCAATAACATAAAGTACAAGCCGTTTGAAGCCGATGGAATATCCACATAAGCCAATTTTATGTTCATAAATAAGATGACGAGTGAAATGATAATTTTCGGCTTCTCGTTAGTCACATTTTTCCCCTGTAGTAATACATAGGTGAAGGTAGTCTAAAATGCAAAGCTACGAATTTTGTACAGATCAATAACATTTAAAAAAAAGTAGTTGGTAATGGCAAAGAAAACCCGGTGAGATCGGTTGCGGCTGAGTCTAAAATTATTTTCTTCTTCTTTCTTCTGACTTGTTATTATACTTGTAGAAGTTGAATTCAAGTTCAAGATAAAATGAGTGTTTAGCGTAGGAAGAAATGTTTTTTTTTATTATGATATGAGGTATTATGATGACTTGATCGTCCTGTGACTTGTTCAGTAGGTATCAAGTTGCCCCAGCATTTCCATCCAGTTTCCTTCATATTCGTCTAGACATTTTTATTGCTAGAGATTGTCTAATTCTCGTAAGTAAATAAATAGGGATAGCAAGTATTGTGTGTCTATTAGACATGAATCATTTTAAGCATATTTTCAAGGGAATAATAGAGCGTTTACCAAAATGTACATAAGTTAAGGATTAGAAAAAGTAACAAAGAATATTTATGCCAAATTAATATTTAAGCCACTGTTTCGGTGTCAGTTTTAACTACTTCTACTACTCAGCGTAGGTACATATTATGTACAATATTGAGCAGTTGAGGCTAGTTAAAAGATCTGACCCGAACCTTTTCCAAAAGTGCCAAAACAAATCTCTTGTAAATAGTTTTCTACTGTACATATTATTCATTAATAATGAGATGATGATTAATTTATATTAGATTATTATAAAGATACTGCACGTACTGGTTCTTCTTGGTACAGCAGTAGCATCTTGACAATACTAACAAGTCATTACTGAGAAAGGAGTAATTAGCACTTGTTAATGTGTCAGGAATTAGCACTTTGCTGACTAAAAGGAATGCGTGCATATTTAGTAGTACAAGGCATAATGCAATTATGCTTACCTATGTGTGATGAAGGCACACATTATAATATTTGAATTTGCATAAATGGAAACACCTGTAAAGTGTAGAGGATGGTATGTGATGTGAATAACTTTTGAAAAACTAAAAGTGTATGAAAAATAGTTTGATGTTATAGCAGTACAGCATTCAGCTCGAGTGCATTGTACCTTTAAGGTAAAGACGTTGTGTAAGTCACAAATTTTTGTGAATAAAAGTACAAAATACTTCACTTGTTAAAATATGTGCTTGTTACTATTTTCTTCTGTACCTACATAGGTATATGCATTATGGAAAGCATTTTTCAACCTTTCATTGCTTCACCCTTCATGTTTGCACTTGTTCCTGTTTAAAAACATCAATGTGCGAGAAAACTTGGTAATGGGTAGTTTATTTGAATGTATGACTTGCACCGTCCCATCCCATATTTTACGAATATGAATAAAACTTGTAGTTTGTATAATTAAAAGCTATTTATTTTTCATAAGTAGATTAATTCTTTCCTTTGAAAGTATTTCCCACGTGTTATGTTATGCTCCATCCCATCTGCAGAGGGATAATTTTTCGATGTACGAAAAATACCCAGAGCACCCAACAACCATTTGATTCAACCGGTGCTCTTGCTCAGCCCATGTCATATATGCCAAGAACAAGGAGCAGCCAGCCACCTATAAAAACACCTGCCAGATTTGCACATTTCGCTAATTAATGCTACTCCCAGGGTTAAGTGGACACACGGATTCCCACGATAAATTCATTCATCTCTTTTCTTCTCTCTCTAGAATATAGTTTGACTTAAACTTGTAAATATACGCTCATAGTTCATAGATCTTTAGTTTAAGAAAACATAAGCGCCAAACAGTGGAGGAATCCCCGTCAACGGGGCAAACTTAATGGTTTCAGCGTGAACCAAAATTTATTCAATGTTTATGCAACCATTGTCATGTGGCTTCTTCGCTAAAAAAAGTAAATTGAAGCTCACACTCACAACTTGAGGAATGTAACAGCATGATTGACTTTCCACGATAAGGATGATGATATGGTAGGAGATATATATTTAAATGAACACGTTCTGTCAAAATTATGAGACTGGATGTGGATGCATTAGTGCTCATAATATTTTCTCCTATGCCTTTTATTTTACTGACAGGTTTTGACAGGAAGTCAGCCTGGCTCGGTGTAAGTGAAGAGAGATATAATCTGTGCAGTATTCATTCACATCCCGAATAAGAGGCAAGCTTTGATACAATATGAATAAAAAGTAGTCAGAAACAAGGCGAATGCGCATTGATGATCCCCGGTTGAATGTATGTACGTAAGTACGTGAGCCATGTGCTCAAGAACGATTCCAATCTGGAGGGCAAATGCATTCGTGGAATCGTTTTTTAATCGTACGACTCAAACGTGACCAATTTGAAAATTGCCACAGTGAAGGTTGCGACTTAAATATAGCTATACACATATCACCTATTCATGAATTTGAAACTTTAGAATTCCGGGTTCCGTCTGAGGCTCCATTTTAAATTACTCATCTTCAACGATTTGTTACAAATTTTGCAGTTTCCTTCTCATAAGCATAAGCAACTTTTAAAACACTTTCAAAACTTAAAAATCTTTTAAAGCGGCGGAATGGATTGATATCACCGCATATAACTAATAGCAAAACGTTGATTGATAAAATATAATTCAATCAAAAATGAACTTGCTTCTTATTTATTATTCTTCTTATTTTACCATATTTTTTTCGTAATTACAGTACATACAAAAGGATGATCTTTTATTATATCAAATGCTTGTCATAAATATCTGCATTTTGTATTTATGATAGGTATCTCTGATCTGATAGAATTTCAAAATACCACCCATTAAATCACGATAATATTATGTGCCAAGTGTGCCCATACATTCAAAGCAAACATGAGCTTGGACATGGACAACGCGTCAGTTCAAAATTGAACAGGTAAGTCCCATGTATGTATTTAACTCAGATTATGAGCCCACCGCACCACACACATTTCAAAAATGTTCGTAGATTCACCCATTTTTATCATTTTATTTATCAAAATCAGAGGAAAATTGTACTTCATTTATATAGGTATTAATTTTCGTCTTTGTTTTGAGAGTATCGCTGCTAACTTATCGTAATTCCTAATCATATCATATTCCTATTTAACATTTTTATTTTGGCTTGAGAAAAAAGAAACAGCCAAAGCGAGTCGGATCTCCTGTTGGAAGGAGCTATTATTGTGGAAGTGAGATTAGTTAAAAACTAATAATAATATTATTATTACTTTTTCCCTTGATAATAGCCAAAAAAAAGAACTTTTGCTAGTTGCAAGTCTTTTGATGACGAGAACGAAATAAGATTAAAGCCGAAGGAAAAGAAAATAATGTGTGGTTTTCCTCTAATCAGCGCGAGCTCAGCGATATACAAGTTTGATGAGTTGTGAATTGACTTTAGTTATGATTACGTTATGATTGAGTTTATCAAAAAGAAGTTTGTTGCTTTTTTCGGATATAAGTAATGTTATCTCATAAATGATTAGGTTAATACCTTTGATACCCTCTTCATACGGTGTGCACTTGTTGTGCATGTTAGTTACTTACTTCTATTTATTGTGGTAGGGTGTTGGTATAATAATGCTAATGTACTTTACAAAGAAGTAATGTCTATGATATCGGCTGTTATTAGTGGAAGTCAACCCCTAATCTCAATCCTTTTTTTTCGCTAACTCACGATTATAGTTGGCGAGATATTATATGCCGTGTATTATTACCACCACACCACCCTATGAGCAAGCTAGCAAACAGCAAATACTTGAGGTTTTTAACGTGCTATGCGTTTTACATATATTTTATACTTTAATATAAGCATATATGAAATCTGACATATGAAATTATTTAATATCACCGCAGAATAGTTAACTTTTATCGTGCTTTAATTCTCGCTCATTTACACAAATCTAATCTCCTTATTTTTCCAAATAAGAAAAGCTACTACTTCATAGTTATCTCTAAAAAAATGAGCGATGTACAACGATATACACACCAAGAAGGGGTATATGTATAATTTATACATATTTGGTATGAGCAAAAAATCTTTTTCTTAAAATATTGTATACCTACCTATTCTTTTTCTGGCCTTCACATTTTTTCTTAACTTAATTAGTATGTCATAAACGCAAAATCAAGAGATAATTAGCTGCAGACGTCTAGCAATAATCATAAGTTAAGTGATTATCATAAGCATGACTGTTCAAAATATGCGTGGAAGAATCAAGGAACATTGTTGGTATAAAAATGCATTAATAAAACAGCAGGCCACAATCTTCATATCGCTTCTTCCCCTTTTCAAAAATAAAAGATAGTTTTGTAATTACCGATGTTGATTTTTATAAATTAAATTATGATGTTGGGTGACCCTATCAAGAGAAGACGATTAGGTATAAACCTTAATGAAAAAAGTCGATCGAAGTATAAATTTCCAAGAATATAAAATATTTAAGTTTAGTTAGGCCGGTGCATGTGCTGATGTTACCGTTGTCATTTTTTATATATGTACCTAACGCAGGCTATCAACAAGTCAATTAAAGAACAGTGCAGTGTGCCGTATTATCATCATCAAATGGATGTATTTTAAAATCTAAGATTTGTTAGAAAGCATTGTACTGTCGTTGATAACCGAATTGTAACACTGTTGGTTTATCTCATTCTTCTCTTTGAAATAAAAAGAAAAACCTTTGTCTTGTGTCTTTTGAAAATAGACTTGTCGAGTTTTATCAAAATATGATAGTCGTATATGTAGCTTGGTATTTTTCAAAACTTTTTTTTAGAGAATGGGGAAGAATTTTTATAAAAGAAACATAAATGTAAAGTTTATTGCGCCCGCTTAGCTTGAGAAAAAAATCTCACACTTAATTGAATATGAATTCAAAAGACATGTAGCAAAAAAGGAGCCATAATGTTTAGGGAAAATGAAACATAATGTCAAAAAAAAAACTCTCAGCTAGAAAATATTTCACCAAAACTGTTTTTGGATTCCGCTAAAAAGTTAGCATGTTTTTACAATGGCATATTTTGTTGTTCCGTAAAAGAGAGTTCAAGTTCACTTGCTACTGAACAGACTTTACTTTTGTTTTTACGTTGAAGATCTTCTGGCTTGATTAAAGCTTTTAGTAATGGATTTTCAGCTTTAATAGATGGATTTATGAGGGTAAACGTACATACCGTCATCGTTATATGTGTGTATCATGGCCTGGTATATTTTGGGTTTAGAGTAGAGTCCTCTCACAGATTTGGATGATCCATCCAGAAAAGTTTTGATTTATTGCTATGAACCTCTTTCCCCAAATTGCGTAGTTCTTCTCAAGAACCGCCGAACGTAACAAGAATTGTTTTGAAAGAAAATCTTGATTTCCCTTTGCATAACTATGTATGTGAATCTTCAATGCGAACCTTTGGCTTTCCTTCAAGCTCTGTGTGAGGTTTATTGCTACTTCTATTCGATGATGACTCTGCCATAACATTCAATCGGCAGAAGTTGGAGTTTGAGTCTTCGTCCAAAACTATTCCCAATCTTTACAGTCCAAACTAAATAGAATTGGATTGCTGCCGGTGATGTGATCAGGAACAATTCCAAATTACCACCAACTATGCTCAAATGCAGATGTAATAATTTATCATTAAAATAAGATAAATTATAGATATAAAAACGTCAATTTTATAGTTAATTTTCCTCCTCCAATTTTAATTTCCCAGTAAAAGCCAAC
>JAQGAI010002502.1:0-12218 GCA_034696905.1 Lepidocyrtus violaceus
ATAGCTATCTATTGTCGAAATCAGAATTGCAAAATTCGCAGCCGTTCTCGAGATATCCTGCGGACGGACGGACGGACGGACGGACAGACAGACAGACGGACGGACAGACAGACGGACCAGACATTCTTAATATCTTGCAAAGCTACGCTGCAAGATAATAATTGTAACAAACAGTCATGTTTTTATATCAGTGGGAGAGGAATATCAAAAGAATGGGATGGTTTTAATGCCGGCGAGTGACCTCATTAACCTTCATATTCAAGAAGCCTTTCTATGAAGGTGAAAGTAGGTTGGGGTAACTTGATAATATGAATATGCACCATTTTACAACTTAATCGCTATGAAAAAGTTTTAATCAAAGAGCTTGAGCTATATACTACGTTTTAATTAATTGTCTAATTATTGTAAATGATTTAACTAATCTTGCAGTCTAAATTGCTAGTTTGAATAACAAAAAAGCTTCGATCCAAGCTAGAAATGAATTTTGAATGTTGGAGAAAATGGATTTAATTTTTACAATTTCCGTCGATATCATCCACTGACATGCTGCTATATACTTCGATTATATAACAGACCACTCCGCTTTCCTCCCAAACTTCAAAACGCTCCTCCGTGGTTTATTTCGGTCTGTTTTCTGTCATTTGATCTCCTTCCCATTTAAAACCCTTCATATTATGCAGACATAGACTAGATTTTAGAGTGCAACTAGGAAAGTTGCTTGCCAAAGATGAAGATCGAACAAGCGGCGGTGGCGGCCGCATTTTGCTGATGTTAGTAAAGTAAATGGGAATGGGAGTTGGAGAAGATGAGGTGGAAGCCGATTTACTGCAAAACTTTTAGGGTTGTTGCACCTCCTTTGCTGTTTCTTTCCTCCAAGAGGTTGCAATCCGGATTGGGATTGCGAGGCAAAAGAACTCTTCATTTCCTTTACATATGTTGCGTAACGTCTCCTTGTGCCTTATGACTTGGGTCCAATGAAACTTTAAACTAAATATCATCATCCTAGGCCGATGCGATGTCTAAAAGTGTAGGTACGGCTCATGCAAACAAACGCATTTCCCCCCGTCTAGAATAGATAAGGTAGGTACACATCTTGAAAGATGCAGACATGACGCCCTACTCTCCTCTGCTTGGATTCAGTCAGATCGGCTTCTTGCGTTTTATCTGCAACTGCAACTCTATCAAAGTGACGATTATATGGATTATATATGAACAAAAACAAGTCATGTGAAATCTACGACAAGCATAATATGCAACATGCTCTTCTTCAGTTTGAGTCTGAAGGATAAATGGAAATGGATGGTTTCCAGAAAGAAAAAAACATCCCATTTTTAAAGAGATCAGACATTCGATTCGACCGTGTGGAATCTTTTTTTTATATGTATTAGCTATATTTAGATGGTTCCAATAACCATTAGCTCAGATCGGATCATCTGAGAAAAAAAAATCGTCAAAGGAGAGAAAGTACATGACAATGACAATCGGGTAATCTGTAATTTGGCATTGGCAATCCTTTTCGGCGGTGACCTGTACACTACACCATCATTATATGAAACCGATTCGGCGGAAAACCGAGGGCCTAGAGATGTCAAGATAAATGTTGTATCCTTCGATGATATCATTTACGGCATTTTTCAATAATTAGAAACACATTTAAAATTTCTCCTCTGCTACAGAATTATGAATAGGCATAGGTTAAAATTACAATTTGGCTGCAGTTTACTTACATAGCTCCCCTTGTAAGATGACATCTTCACTGGTTTGTTGGACAATTACAGTTGCATCAGGAAAGCTTTTACTTTAATTAAGAAGATAAGCGAGTTGTCGCCAGTAATCTAATCCATTCAAATTGTCTTAACAAGCTACATATAAGCATTGAAATGTTCGCTGTCAAATTAAAATAACTTTTTTTTTTAAATCCAGGATTTAAAGTGGTGAAAGTTTCATAAATATGACGCAACACATCACATCACATCACCAATTAGTTAATATAATCCATATATAATTATAAGGTCTGCATCCTCACACTTTTTACTCTTTTTTAGTAGCCTCTCATATTTCAAATCATTCCTTTCCTAATTGGAAATTCAACTCTCACAATATTACATATTTTTTAATTACAACGAGCTTCTGGAAAGTTATTCAAATGACCCACATAAATCACTATTCACAGTACACAGTTTAGGTACACGGTTCATGACATGAGTCAACCAAATTTTCCCTCAAGTCACTCAAACTAGGTCACAGCATAATATTTAGCTTTAGCATCAGACAGGTAAAGTCAGGAAGTGTTATAAATGTTAAGATCTTTCGTTTTGTGCCTAAGCAGGATTATTTAAAAGTAGCCCATTCCATAAAACTCTACACAGTAGTAGTAAGTAAGCCCAGTTTGTATATATTTTGCTTAACTCATTATAACAGTTCATGAAAGATGATAGTTTTTTGGTGGTGGTGATGGAGTGAGAACAGTTTCCCATTTCATTTCCTCCCCCAAAGGAATGAGACCATTGTCGAGTTGTGCGTGGAAAGTGTTTGCAAATAATTGCAAAAATGGAAAAAATTAACAAAATTTTGGAATGGCCCGTAAAAGTAGTTTTTAAACGAAATGGGAACTTTTATTGACAAATGGCAGCACTTTGTGAATATGAACACTTTAAAATGGACACTTCAAGACACTGACGATCGACGACGCTTCCAACGAGCTAACAATTATCCTTCCATTCCTACGACTTTAGCCATTCAATCAAACAAATGTACAATGAGGATGATGATGAAGTTTGCAACTGGCTCCTTCTTCTCCCTGTCACCATCACACATCACACCTACTTGGAACTGTTGGAACGGAACTTGGAAGCAAGTAAAGTTTGGAGCTTTCTTTCACACATATGCATAAAGCACAAATCCATTCAACTTTAGCAGCGCAACGCTGCTCCTGTTGCTGACTTGTTGTTCAGTTGTTAACTATTGTCGGCGTATCTTTCTTTTTTCATCCTTGATGATGATGATGATGATGATGACTCGGTTGTAAACTGCTTTGTGTGATTTTTAAAGTCCCCTTTTTTTTAAAGAAAAAAATATATAATGCATATGTTTTCGCAATGCTACAAAATGTTAATGATTTTGGATTTACATTGATGTCAACTTGAGATGTTGCCAGTAAAAAAAATAGTTTTTAAAAGCTTTCAGGATTATATATCGAGTCAACTAGTGTCACTGCACTGTACTGACTCCGCCAATTCTACGCGATTTTTTCTCTCTTTCTCTAAGCTTTAGCAGATTGCTGGCTTAAACTATTACATTTGGAAAGCATTATTCTAGAGAAAAAGTTTCCTCTTCGTTTTTTATTTTATTCGTTCATTTTGCACAAGGAAAGTTTTTCAATGTTTTTTTCTCATGTGAAAGTCATGCGGGGAAAAGAAAGATATGAGCATGTCACGACTACAGCACAAGTAATGCAGATTTGCATGCTGATTTCACATTTCTCACTTGGCTTAATGAAGCCATTTTAGTTTGGAAATCACTGACATTAAATTGCGGAATAATTTTTGTTTCTTCTTCGGGGAAAGGGAAACAAAATAAATCGTTTACTCAAGCCAAGGACTAAACTGTGACCATGGACCATGCCATGATGTATACACAACAATGGAACATGAACGTAGTAAATCGCAATAAAATCACGAATAATTTTTCCCCAATTTCTTTTGATTATAGTCCATTTCTTTCCGGAAAATTACTCTCGATAAGACCTCCAAAAGAGACATGGAAGGTTTTTCCCCCTTTGTTCGAGCGTAGATCTATTTATCTATTTATTTGGGAGAAGTCGAATAAGTCAAGTCACGGCATAAGTCTTGTTATCCTCGTAAAAAGGGTTATTGATATCGGCAGCACATTCCATTGTCAGGTTCGTTTTGCCAATTTACAAAATTACATTACAACCCTATAAAAACGCACAAAGACCTCAACTCATCAATGATAAGCACAGTGATGATGATGATAACCGATAGTGTAAATATCGATGATATTGTAAAAAAACATAGGGAAGGACCTACGCTATAAGAGGACACCGGACCAGACGAAGCGAAGTTCGGAAAGCAGCCAAGTCAGATTAGAACGGTATCACATCACTGCATACTCCTTCCAAACAAAACAACGGACTTCCGATTCCATGCATGCTACACTCAACACTTTCTGAAGGTGCCTCCTTGATTTGATATCTTTATTTTCGAGCTTTTTCTTCCATTCCATAAGGCACAAAAAGAATATAGCACTGCACTGGAAACAAAACCATCAGTTTTTCCTAGCTTTCCTCGAACTGGCCGACAAAGTGGAAGTGAGAATGCTACAAACAAAGCACAGGAGTCAAAGCTAAAATCTTTCACACATTCAGAAAAAGGCAGAGGGCGATTATCATGTATTTTAACAACTGCTAAGCATCACCTATCTATGCATGCGCTCATATTCATATCTAACTCCTTTCCTTCATGAATATCATCATTATCATCATCGGGAGGGAGTGGAAGTGGAGTGCACTGTATCTGTATGTATCCCGAACTGGTACACAAAAACAAAAAACATCCTCGCATGTTTTGTTTTATTTTTTCCAATCCCACCGTTTATTTTTCTAACGACCCAACGTCAAGCGAGGCGAGGTTGAAGCTGTCGTATGCATATGAGTGTTTATGCTTTTAAAAAGTCTGGGGTTATGGTATGGCATGCTGCTGAACTTATTTACAGGAAAATGTGAGGAGTAGAATGAATCTGGAAAGAAGGCTGGGATATCTCATCGGCCTATCCTGAATCCTGATCCACCTTCTTCATATTGTTATCATGCATCGTTTTTTTTTGTGGAAACGATTATGTTGATGTTGAGGTGTGGCTTCATAAAATGCTGACAGGAAAATGTGAAATTTTCCATAAGTGAAGTCACTGAAGTCTCACTTTCACCCCCTTTCATTCATCGTACTTTACGAAGACTGATCTCTGATCAACTTCATTCATTCCCATTCTTCATTTTTTCACTTTCCCCTAGATATAAATAATTATGAAAGTTCAAAAACAATGATGTAAATGGATGTAAAAAAGATTAGAAGAAGATGATGATGCCTATGATATGACATGATGCAGGATGATGTCAGATTATGCAACTTTCTGCCCTTATTATTTCGACAGGATAAAAACGCATCATGGAATAATATTACATACAAGCTCTAAGCTTTTGAATAGGATGTTTCTTACATTTAAAATGGAATCGGGACAATCCTATACAAAAAGGAAATGTTTCTTCCCTCTTTCATAAATAAAACGGGAACAAAAAAAAAGTTCGGGAAAAACTGGGGGAATCCCCAATCTCTGTATGTTTACATATGATTTCTTTGGTAAAGTTATAATGCGATATAGGTAGATCAAATCTCGGTATAATAGGCATCCCCCCGTCTATACCGCTTAGAGACTTGTTCTGGTAAACAAATTATAGTAATGATGATGATGATGATCCTGATCGTGGAACGGAGTAAACTAAAAGGAAAAGAGATAGAACAGAGATGAAATATAACCGGAAGCAGCAGCAGCACACAAGCCGGCTTTCACACACCACCATGCAATGCACCACCCGTACGTACACATTTGTACTTTACACGCGTTTCATGCGTTCAACCAATTTCCCAATTTTTCATATCCCTGTGTAATATGGATTTACATATTTAGGTAGGCTTTTTTAATTTTCTGTATTCTGTAGTAATAGATCCATCTTAGCGTCTTGGGTCGAGACTCCGATTCTATTTTTAGCCATGTTACATTACAAACAACTTTCTACTCTTCTCGAACTTCATATAATGTAAATGTTCTGCTTTCTATCATTTACGCTTTGTTGGATACTTATACTTTATACATGTCTTGAGACTTTTCGGAAACAAAAACGTACTTTAGCTAACTGCAGTATTGAACTCAAAAATATAGCAGTAAAGTGTGAGTTTAAAGGGAAAAATGGATGTGATGTAATATAAGTCAGTCATCTCATATCAGATGTAACGGAAAGGCAACGAATTGGAGTGTGAACAATTGTCTTGCTATGAATTATAAGTATTTTAGGGAGCAGGAAACACAATTTTTTCCATATAATTGCTCGAAACATGGAGGAAAATCCCTTGGGTCACTTACTTCACATCGGTAATAACTTCTAAACAAACATAAAACTACGTCCCAACTACAAAAATTACGATTTGGAATCGCATGTTCCACATCTTCACACACCTACCTATAAACTAGGTATACGTTTTGCGGTGACGTACGTATGTATGGATGGATATCTGGCTATTCCTATCTCCTAAAGCGCTACATTTACTTACGATAGTTGCAATGCAGATTCAAACCATATTATGTAACTCTCTCTTTACAATAGAAATGACAGACAAGAGAAGTGTAATCACCTCTGGCTGATGAAGATGGAGTTTTTGACTGCGGACAAGTCTGAACTAACCAACTGTTCCCTTTCCAAATTATAATAAAACAAAACAAAGTCAATAAAACTATTACTGCAAGCATGCATTTATTTCAATTTCGTTTTACCTGCAAAAAAAACAGTTTTTTTCTTCATAACTTTACAAAATAGTTTTATGAATAAGTAGTAGTAGCCCAATATAGACTTGAAAAAAGTATGACTGAAGAGTCTGAATAGATGGGTGATTATTGATTATAGTTTTTTTTATTATTTGTGCCGCCGGAAATTCTACAAAAGATTGTTATTTTTGTAGTACAGGTATTGGTGGGGGCACGTTCGATATAAACTAAAAATTATAAACAAAAAACGAGAGCTAGTTTATCATTATCTAGTTTTATGTATAATATTACAATTTTTTTCTTCCTTTTTTTTGCAAAAACTCTAGTTTTTATTATTTATGTGTATTAAAGTGTGCCAATATTATAGTGGTCGCATCCGGTGTTTCTTAAATCATAATTTTCCAGCCAACATCGTAAACTGTTTCTTTTTAATATACCTAGACTGTATTTATTTAACATTTGACATTAATAAAAGGTTCTTAAAGACGAATATTCCCAGCATGAAGATTGAAGAATCATTTTCTTTAAATTTTTATAGCCGTTACGTTGAAATAGAGAAATTTTCAGGTGTTGATCTACTCCTTTGTTTCCGCTGCCGCTGCTGCTGGGGGTTGGGTAGAAGCGGCATCGCCTTCGCCCTTTTCAGTCGTTTTATTGGGTTCGTCTTTGCTCGGCTCATCGAAATTGGAAACCAAGTCAGGAACGTCCTCGTCATCACTTCCATCATCATCGCCATCTTCTCCGGCATCAGGTTTTGCGCCTAGACCTCCTAAGCCACCGAAGCGTTGCTGCCCAGTGTATGCAAATCGTTTGACATGCTCCAGGCTCTCAGGACCCATCTGGCTTAAAATGGCTGGCAACATTTCAGCTACCTCTGTAGAAAGAGATAAATAAAACAACCAGCATTATTACAAGTTACAAACGAAACATGAATGTGTCCGGATGTTATAACCACTACATAATCACTTATCAGAAATCTGGGATTCAAATGGCAAGCGGACTAGGACTAGTACGAGTCTTATCGAACAAAACTAATATGGGAATTTATGACTTACCCTTCGTTTCTCCATGTCCGGTGACAGCGAAAACGTTTGAGCCCAAAGAGGCTTGAACTTTAGGATTGTTAAAATGAATGACTGTGCCATCTTCCTTTATCATATTTACCTGAAATTGACAAATGACAAAATTAAATTCAGTTGATATTTCGGTTTTGTTTTGTTTGAAGTGTAAATGACGTCATGTCATGATTCATATTAAGCAACCAACATTTTGCATCTTCCTATATCTTTTCTATTATCACATCAGTATTCTCATTCGGAGTCAGCTGATCTCATACTTGATACAAAACTAACTTTTTTTTCACTGACAACTGAAAAGAATGATTAAAAATTTAGTAAAATGCCAAGATTCACAACAAATCGTAGATTGTTGTCGATTACAAAAATTACTAGATAAGTTTCTTTCCTGCATGACCCGGCGAAACAAATATTGACAATTGATGATTGAACAAATGAAGCATCATTTTTCTCCCCAAACAAACCCACAATTGACAATTAGCTAATTACATCATAAATGCTTAACATTTTCGCTACTTTTAAACTACCTGTTAAAAACTGCTGCCTAAAATAAATTTAACAAATTGCCTTCTTCACTCCTCCACCATAAACTCCAAGAAAAAACTCACCTCCTCAATCCCTGGAATCGTGCTGACAGCCAACTTTTTCAGTGTTGACTGCAACTTCTTATCATCTGTGGTGGCACTTCTGTGGACAACCTTCTTCTTCCTCCGGGCGGTCCCCTTTCCTCCAATTCGAACTTGAGCTTGGATCCTTGCGAGCTTCTCCGAGTCCATGATTACTATTAGCTTATATCACTGTTTACAACCCTAGTTAAATCAAAATGATAACAAGAGAACCTCAATTAAAACAAAGCACAAAAATGGAAAATATATACAACAACTTCAAAAAACAACACTCCTCCCAACCAAGCTTCAGCACCTCCAAACAAAAGACAAAGGCTAACCGAAACCGGGTCGCTCAAATCCCCTCACTTACTTATTACGAAAAGACAAATTACCTTTAAAAAATTAATTACGATTAAAAATATTTACTTCCTAATCAGGAAAATGTTTGCTGAATCAGCATGCGTGTTACGCTTTATTCCCAGTTTTTACTAATTAATTAAATCTTTATCCAGCCAAACGAAGGGAGTCCACAGATCTGGAATGAGCCATTCGACTACGAAAAAAGGATGAAGAAAGAAAAAGGAGGAAGTCTGCTGAAAATACGTGGATGGGTATTGGGAACACTCTCCCATAAGCCAAGCATTGATGGGGTATCCGGCCCCACGTCAACTGCCAAGGCACATGCATCATTTTTCACCATCTCCCTAATGCATGGGAGGGATCGGAGGAGCACGTTGTCTTCGCTTCTTCTGCGTATCGCTCAGGCCAGGCGTCGCCGACTCATTTTTTTTCATAGTGGGAGGGTATGTGATATGTGAAGTGAGTGTGACTTGGGAAGGATTTGATTGCATGCTGCCGCTGCTCTGCTGCTGCTCGCCTAGTTTTTGTACTTGGCTCCTCTTCCCTCTCTCAAGAGGAGAAACTTTTGGATGATGAGACTCCAGCAGAGGGAATGGTAGCTTATCGGATCAACTCAACTCATTCAAGTTCGATTCTGTTTGAGGAGAGGAGAACCAACAAAGGAAAACGTAAACGAAACAGGATTGCATAATAAATCAATTGGGTGATTGGGTTCGCGTTTTGTGTTGCGAACATGAATGAGTCTTGATGAACACAACACAACCAAGAAGGAATGATCATGAACAATGAATAAATCATCAATCATGAATGATCGTGTTTGGTTTGGTTCTCATAAGAATAAGTAATTATCGGGATTTGTGATTCAATCCGTCAAAAATCGCACGGTGCCCCAATTATGGGCTAAATTGGCATTAATTAGTTGAATTGTAGATTATGAATGTCGATTGTCGATAACAAAATGAATCAAATTTGACAACATGAATCGCACGCAATCAAGTTACTATTTTTTTATTACGTTTAGCGCTAGAACTTTGTTGGAAAATAAATTATAACAGTACATTTTTACTAATTGTTAAATAAATTTATGCAGATCATTTGCATATAGTTTATTTATTTACTTTACAGAAATATTATGTAAACAAATAGAAAGCTGGAGTAGCTAATCTTGATTTCTAGGTTGACGTATTCCTGATTAATTTTTTTAACTAATCCATAATAATTATAACGAATGTAAGTAATTGACGACAACATTTTTTTAATAATTAAAGCAGTTATTTTGACAATCATGCAAAAACTTTGGTGCTTTTGGAAAGAGTCAGTCTTTACACAGTGTAACAACAAGGATATAAATAAATGATAACTTTCTTTCACTCTGACTAAAAACAAATTAGTTAACTAGAACAAAACTAATTATTCGTTTCTCATCTCCAGATTGGAATAGATAAATGCTGTAGTTTAGGCATCCTGGATGTCGAAAGTCACTCCGTTGTTTTGTAAACGCTCAATCAAACCCGTTTCGGAGAAAGCAGCGGCAGGTGGATATACTCCTCCACTGTAACAAAACAAAACATGTTGTTATTTAAGACATTTTGTAAAGTTGTAAATTTTTAATAATTGTAAGTCAGTGAAACCCTTACGTGGAAGGCATCTTATCAGCTTCGTTCAAAATCGTCAGGGCAGATTGCAAGATGCAGACACAGGTAGCGCCATAGCCAGGATTCTTTCCCTGGACCTTTACAATTCTAGCTTTGTTGGGTTCCTCCTCGTGTTGATCTGTCGGTTCCACAAGTTTGTCGGACCATCCTTTTCCATACAAACTGATTGTAAATTCCAGCTCATCCATTTCCTCCCGGGTGGGGCCTGCGTGACTTACCCAACCGCAGGACATGATTCCAGGGAACTGTGAAATATATAAGCAATTTAACACTTTTAAAGGATTCACAATCACAAATGAATGGAATGAATAGAGAAAACGAATTTTTTTAAACTGACTGTTAATAGCAGCCACTGTCCCAATTTAAACGGGGTATGGACAAGCACTCCAAACAAAGCGGCAGCTATCAATAGGACCACTGCGGAGAAGAGGGAGTGCATCTTAACATACGCATGCAACTGAACAGGTCGTTGTTTCCGAGTCCGGAAAAGTAGATTTTGTGAGCGCATCACGACCGACCGGTCGGAGCCAGGGAAAGGAAGACACCAGCCATTCACGATCTCATTGTTGTGAAGCAAAGATCTAAAAATAAAAATGAAGAAGGAACAAAGCTAAAATTGATGATACAGACCTCTCATTAGTAAATATTTCCATTGATAATATTGCATCAGTTTTTTGTTAAAAATTTACCTTCGCTCCAATTTGTGCTTAGGCTTGGGTGGCTTGGGTTCAACATTGAATAGTGCTTGCCGGATGGGACGCAGATTTTTGGCGTTAGCCACGCCATGGACTGCGGACGCCCAGGTTCCATAATGGATTTTTGTCGGCTGAAAATAAACAGTTGCCTTTTTTTAAACTTTAATCATTACAAACGAAATGAGTTCTGTTAAAGTATTACATTGCCCCAATCAGATAGAATGGGATGCAGCCAACGCTGATTAAATTCTGTATAAAATGTAAATTCCCTGTGGATTGGCATACCTTCCCTTTATTATCAGTTTCCACGTATTCCTCCACGGAATTGACATCACCTGGAGAAAGCAATTAAAATAAGTTCAGCCCAAATGCAGAACACCAGATTAATAACGTTTTATATTCGGTGCTGAAACGTACCTCCAAAATTCTTAATCAAGTAGACCATCCCCATATCCGCCGGGATGGAATCGAATCCGCATGCTCCAACAATGTACACTCCGTTCTTCTTAGCGGCTTCATCGCAGTCCTTCTGAACCGTTTCCAAATACTCTGGCTCCCCACTGACATCCACGCAACTGGCCTTCCCCTCGATGCACGCCTCCACGACCTGCTTCCCACTGAATCTGTAGGGTCCCACGCAGTTCAACACGACTTTGCAGGATTTGGCCATGCTTACCAGGGACTCATTATCCGACACGTCAGCAATGATGGTTGGGACTGTGGTGAGATCTTCGCCTGTAATTAAAAAGCGAATTAAAAGAATATCACAGATCTAGTTACGTTTTATTGCATTGTTGTATGGCTTGATAAATGTCAATTGCGCTTTTTTGTATATAGTACCTGTAGACTCCGAAATTTCCTTAAGAATACTATCCAGTTTGTCCTTTGACCTCCCTGCCACTGCATAAGTGAAATTTTTCTCCTTCCCCGACTTCAAAGTTTTTACGATCGTTTCCAAGACGTACTTGCCGGTGAAACCGGTAGCACCGAAAACCACCAAGTCGTAGGCCGGCATTTTCTCACCAAGTTTAATGCAACTTTAGCTTTCAAAGAATTAACTACTGACACAACACTTTTTAGATAGTTTAGTAAAAGACTTCACGTTAGCCTCAACACTGTAGCAGTATGACTGATTTGACAGGACAGGACATATAACTATGGAGCTCAGAGAGTCATTTGGAAGGCTAGAAAACGAAATCAGATGAAAGTCATACATAATCATAGTGCCGGTTGTGGCTCTGAGACTGCTGACAAACAACATGATATAGC
>JAQGAI010002503.1:0-12217 GCA_034696905.1 Lepidocyrtus violaceus
GACAAATACATCTCCATTTTTAACAACGGCGGACATGAGAAAAGCGGTCTTCGTCTCGGCGGTTGCGATACGTAATCAATTAGGTAGCTTTTAATATTTAAAAATATAGAATCGTTGACACGATAGTAAATAGATACAGTTGGATAATTGTAAGTAAATCAAGAATAGGAATTTATTTTAATTTTTTCACCTAATTTAATTAGGTAGGCATTTATAAATGGATATATTATATGATATGATGATGAATATCCATCCAAGATTAAATTAAATTAAACAATAGTTAAAGTAAAGTAGAATTAAAAACTAGAATAGGTACATAATTATTTTTTCGGGCCACTTCAATTTTACTGACGCTTTCGTAGAAAACCACTAAACGCTTGTGTAAATTACATAAATATTTAACTTTTTTTAATGCAAGCATCTTTTTAACTTGTAAACCTGACACTTAAATTAAATAACCTCCCCAACAGTTTCTAAAACCGTTCCACTCAACGCCAAGTCCCAATACTGCTGAACATTATGCTTCTTAAAATATTCCCGGACCAGCTCTTCCGTTTTCAACGCTTTAAATTTAAAATCATTAAAGTTTCTCTCCTTCGTCATCCCCTCCCAAACCAAGACACATTTGTTAGGCACATCCTCCTTATCTTTAACCATGTCCTCGTCCCATTTTATTCTATGAAGGATTAGCCTTCGGTATTTTTTCTGCTGTTTGGGGCCCCCTTCCACAACGATCACATTGCATTCCTTAAACATTACTACGGCCCCCGTCATGAGAAGCTGTTTGGCAACGGTGTCCACCTTGAAGCGTTTTGACTGGTTTGCAAGGCAATCTATTCTGTAGACGGAAACCTGAACTCCGAGACTAACATCCTCTTGAATCTTCTTCAGCTTCTTTTCCTTCCTTTGTTCTGGAGTTAGTTTTCGGGAGATATTGGCATCCTGATGAGTTTTCAAACGCATGGCCATTTGCTGTCGAACGTGAGCTTCCACTTTGGTAGGATCTTGGACGGCTTCCACCCCAAGAACTCGCATCAAGTTAGATATGCGGACTTTAGCTGCAGGTGCAGCATCCAAACCTAAGCGTATACGCTCTTGCTTATCTTTCCAGGTTTCGCGGCGGTTCTGTCGTCGTAACTTTTTCCGTTCCTTTTTCGTCAGGAAGACAGGCATAAAAACCTGATCATGGGGATCAGTCGGACAACGCATTTGAGTGGGATGCTCAATTAGATTAGTGACTGCCTCGTCCTTGACAGGAGCCTCATACGTAAGCAGTTCCTTTTTATTGTCCTTCTCGTCCAAAATTATTGAGTCCCACCATTCCACTTGTGGAATATATTCCTTCTGATTTTCTGACGGACCCGTGACGCCAGACAGTTTTGCTAGCCTTGCAGCAGTAGATATACCAGTCTTGCGAGCCTTTTCTGCTATTTCCTGTTGTAGCTTTGAAAGTTGAGCTTGCATACGCTGCTTGTGAGCTAACTGTACATATTTACCAGGTTCGTTGAATTTCAGTACTTTCCTTTTCCTCTCCATTCCCTTCTTGAGGAGATTTGTTGGAGCAAGTCTCTCATCGAAGTACTTATTTTCCATGGGCTCTTCGTTAAGCTTCTTGTCTTGTACCTTCATTTCAGCTCGCTTCGCCGCTCGAATGTTTGCCTTCAAAGTGGGCTGGTGCTGGGGAAATAAAAGTTGCTTCCCAGTCATATCAATTGCGCGACCTTCATTGTCTAGTAAAAGGGGCACAGGTTTCGTCAGAGACTGTGTGGGATCTTCGGTGGGCGGAGCGGTTGGCATTTCGCCTCCTTTTTGTTTTAGTGCTCCAATTTTGCTCTGGATTTGGGCTTGTAATTCTGCCAGCTTTCTCTTTTTGTCCCCTAATTATAAAAACATACAGATTTGAAAACACATAAAAAATAATCATTCGAAAGAAAAGAAAACTGGGAGCAATTTTAAATTAGTTTTTGGTGCAAGAACCACAAGTTTATAAAAATCTGATCTCATCCACTTACCATCAAACACCTGACCAGCTTGTTCTTGTTCTGACATTGATCTTGCTCCAGAAGCTAGAGTCGGGGTTGCCAACTGAGGAGCAGCAACCACTCCGATCGGAGGGATAATTACCGGAGGAATAACCACACCGGGTGGAGGTAGGGCAGCAGTTCCCAGCTTTTCCAATGCCTTTTTTCTTTCTTCAATCATTCTTTGTGCATTAGCCATCATTTCTTTGATCTGCAAGGATGTCAACTGTCCAGGACTCATATTGTCAGGCATCTTGGCCACAGATACTGATCCCGTGGATTGGTCCATCTTCACTGATTTCGCAGCCTTTGCCTCTGACGCCTCCCGGTCGTGACCTCTGCAAAAACAATTTACACAATTTTTCTTCATTCATGCTAGACCAGTTTTCGCAAAAATAATGTACCAAGTTAAATTCGAAAATGGCTGCTCACCGTTTCTTTGCTGCTTTTTGTTGAATCTGCTGAACGGATTGAGCATATTCTGAAACCAGTTCGAAAATCAAATCCGTAAGCTTGTGAGCTCTATCCCTCAGACTAGGATGCAGTGTTCGAAGTTTATTCGTTATCTGCATTTTATCCGCCCCGGACGCCAACAACGCTATCGCTGCGTTGACCACCGTTGGTTCGCTTAACCCCACAAAACGCTGGACAGCTTTGTCCACGTACGGCTTGAAACCGTCCAAATCCTTCGGATTTAATGCAAGGGCCATGATGCTGTTGGTTGACAGTTGAGGGCACTTTATAAAAAGTGAACCTTGGTTTAAGAACCTGTGACCTGAAAGAAACAGAACGAAATTATTATAATTTAACTGCGCAATTAAAATTGATGTCACACTCAGAATTTTAACATCTTGTGTCTTGGATCTATTTAAGTCAAATTTGTCTGTAATAAAAGATCAAAAGTTATGTTTACTTTACTCACTCCCTTCTTTCGTGATGACCTTGAGCAGCCTTGGCTTAAATACTCAAATCCTTCAGATAGTCTTAAAATTGTTAAACTGATTATGAAGTCATTTCGAACAGACAACAGAGACGATTCAAAAGCATGCCAAATCTATCTGATTTGAATACCGAAAACTTCACTCCTTCCAAAAACTTTCCGCCCCAATCAATCCTCAGACAGATTTTGATTTCAAACAACTATCAACTGATTGATGAGTGACTGCACTGGTACGTTGTATTGTTTGAGAATCAGACAACAGAAAATCGGGAGAATGTATTGATGCAGATGCTTTTTTTAGTGCTTTTGGAAAACATTCATTTAAGTAGCCCTCCAAAGAAGATCCCCAGTGGAAAACTAGAATGGGGCAAAGGGATACATTTTAAATGCACCCCACACAGAGCAGAGAGTCACATGCACAATTTGTGCATTATCGATGCGATACGATATCTCCGTGAATCACTTCTTGTTCGTGATCCTGAAGCATGACGTCCTGACCCAAGATCAGCAAATAACATACTCACATTTTAACCTTGCTATATTTATCCGGCTAAATGCGTGGGAAGCAAACAGCTCTATTAAAACTCAATATGCTTGCCCACCTTCGGCATGACGCTTTGCTGATAGCCGAGTGCATGTAGCATGATAATTTATCGTTTATAAATACACTACTCCACAAGGATATGAACGGCATGGTTTTCATCAAGTTTCCTCCTTCTCCTCTACCTATCTTCCAATGTCAGGAATGCAATATGGCTGCTGCCTCCTCTCCTCAAAATCCTTCCAAATTGAAGCAGACAGACCTGAATCGTCAGTGTATACCTTGCCATGCTTCAAAATCAACGTTATTGTAACGTTTGACGGTATGCCCTTTCTTGCTTATGATGACGATGAGACGTCTTCTCCCCATTCTCCCACACGTAGTTTTCCTCCTCCTCGGAAAACATTATGAGGATATATAATCTCTGATCCCGATATGTAAATTGGCAACATTCAAGTACAGGACAGGACAGCACTCCCTATCCCAAGAACGTTTTCTTGTCGAGCGAAAAAAAGTGCAACTCAGCCCTTGTTCTTGTTCCTTTCTTTCAAGTCATATTCCCATTCATTCTATTCTCATTCTGTACCCAGAATTCTGGCCATAAGGATCCATTCTATTTGTTAGGTATAACGTGTTTTTCCTACTCAACTCGATTAAATTATTGCGTATTTAATTGCAATTAAACTAAATCAGGGTTCCACCTTTACTCTTGGAAGTTAAAAGTTCATCCAGAACTTGTTAATCAGCTGTCCAAAGCGTAGCAAATCACGTGCAAGTCAGCAGGAATAACTGTGAAAGTCTCGACTCGAAGGAAGAAGAGTGTGAAATAAATTTAATTACTAACTTTAATTAAATTCTTAACAGTGGTGTTTGTGAATCTCCGTTAATTGTTAATGTAACTATACTCATCTTTAACATCTTCATCAGTATATTATTAGCCAGCTGAGAACTGTTTGGAAATTGTCGTTGGAAATTGCAATGATCTTCAGCCTGCATCACTCCTCATCCTCGATCCCATCGTCGTTTGTTTGTGAGAGCTCTCATGTCGCGTTCGAAATCACTACTTCTCGACCAAATGCACTCTCGTCAGTGGACAACAACGCCTTCTCGTCTCCAGAACAATTATTTGATAGCAGCAGTGCTTCCAGTAGTCAGTGTTGGTGGCTAAACGAAAATTTTATATGTGGAGGAAAGACTCTTAAGTTAGGCCCTCAAATTAGTGACGCCCGTGTTAAGGACCAGGAGGAGCAACCGCATTTTGTGAAAAGACGTTTTTGATCAAGACTCTCCATTAGTGAACCCCTTTAATTTTTAGTTTCAAGAGATTTATAATAGTTAATTAACTCAATTTCATTTACATTAGTTTTCCTTCCAAAAAAAAAACAACAACTGCAACTCTGTGTGAACTTTTATAGGAGACAGCTTTGTCTTTTATTTTAAGAATTTAACTAAGAAGAAAAGAAAAAAGTGTTTAAAACACGACCAACGACATCGTTTTTATCGTCCCATTTTCGGTCCTGGAATAATAGAAACGGAAAATAGATTATCGTGTCTATTTGTATTTTGTATTAGTGCTCGTTTTACTTTCACTTCATCGTTCATTCAGTTATCTGTTTGAAGGTATCTACACTCTACTTCGAGTTTTATCGACGAGAATCTTATCTTATAGTTTTTAAGATTTGACTCGGTTCCAACTAAACGGTAAGTTTTATCGGGTGTCGGGTATGTAACCACTACAAGAATCCATTGTACTTAATTATCCGTGTTTCCAATCATATAGTACCTTACCTTTGACCTTATATTAATATTTATTTGTAATTAATTATCCATGTGTTTCCAATCATAATATCGTACCTTATATTAATATTTATTTTTAATTAATTGTCCATGTTTATTTACTAAACTGGTGTATTCATATCAATCAGTCAGTCATAAAAATCTGGCATAGCGGAGCATTCCGATCATTGATGATTGAATAAATATAAATATTTAGCAATAATTTTTTTTGGGCTGGTCCGTTTTGTTCTAGGTATGCCGTGTAGCGTAGCTAGTATCATGATGATAAAATGATAAGGAGGAGAGGAGCAGTTATATATAAACAATAAAAGCAGCGGCATAATATTATGTTAGCTAGCATGAACCATTACATACCCATAGCTATTCAATCAAATAATTTAATCGAATCAAAATGTTAAAATATAAATACCTACTAACAACAGTACATGTAGTTTAGCCTAGCTAGCTGTTAGTAGTTCGTTTACTTTAGACATGATTGGCTTTATTGCGATCGATCGAGCGAGCAAGACCAACACCTAAACAACCCAGCAATAATAATTTGGGATTTGTTGGAAATTGGAAATTGGATGAGGATGTACTACGCTAGCTAAAATACCTATTATTAATAACCCCAATTAACTGTAATGATAATGATGCTACCGTGTTTGGTGTAGTAAAATTAGTAAAAGTAAGGTATAAATAGGTAATACTACTTTGTGTAGCTCCACTTGATTTGATTACATTTTGATCTTTACGAAAAACGCCTACATGCAAGTTCGTTCAGGTAACACATACCTATCTTGGAAGTGGAAACACGATGCAAGCACAAGCACAGCAGCGTTGAGCATCAATATCCAATATCTGAGATGGAATGGAAGGAATATCGTATGGGATGAGCAAAAGGCTTATTACATTACAAGTTAAAGTAGTGAATGTATTTAGTACTTCTTTATCATTAATCCAACAGATGTACAAAGGTAAAGCGTAAAAAAATCCAACAGAATGATATTATATGATAGTAGTGATAGTACATCGTAACATCGTACATCGCTCGCTTCATTAACATCTACTTTTGGCTTTTAATTTCAGTTTAGTTGAATTAGAGTCAAGAGGAGGTAGACAGTTTAGGCTAATGATAAGTTCATTACATATTATGATGATGGGAAACGTTTCTACGATGTCGTCATTCGTACTCTCGTCGTCGTCACATCCTCTTGAGCCTTGTGTATATCTGGGACTCTATCAGTCATTCCAGTTAGTTATATGGCAGTAGCAGTGGCGTAGACAAATATGTACAGTATGGAAAAGAAATATTTACTGGTTTATTATGACGTTGGAGAAACAGTGGCACGAAAACATTATGGTTTAGTTATGCAGGTATGTCATCGTCCCAAAATCAAATTACGTTTTAAAAAAGTTTTTTTTGGAATTGTCGTTTGTTATATGGAGAAAACGTGACTAACTAATCACTCATTGACTAATTGTAAGTTGAGTTGTTCATTGTGCTCAAAGGTCATCAAAGGGAATTAAACTAATTGAATTTATTTTTCGATTTTATTTTCAGACGGAGGGTCATCAACATCCAAGCTACACTACAACCCCAAAACTTATCGTATTAAACCTTTAAATACAAACGGACGAAGTTGACTGGCTGCTTCTAATCTCAGGTACGTAAGAGTAGAGTAGAGCTACCCACCTACCTTGGTGTATTCGTTTTCATCTTGCCCAACAATATTGCAGAGCCTTATTGAGCTGGAGCTGCCACGATTTGATATTAATTCAAGGTTGATTGCTTGATTTGATTACAGCATAGCTGGAAAAGCACATCTCTCCTGAGAGGTTTGCTGCTGGAGAATATATCCAGCTTTTTATCCGCACGTGTATACCATACGCAACCTACGTAACTACTACTACAAGGAGTAACTAACCGCGGCGGAAAGCGTTTTGAAGTTTATTGAAGATTCAACTAAAATCTAACTACACGGACTTTAAAAATAAAATTCAACATGCCGAAATCAAGGTCGGACAAGAAAGGTGGTGGGAAGGGGGCAGGGACTCCAAAGAAAGGTAACGAAACAATCAGAATATTTTGACCATATTGTATTCTTCAAACAATTTGTTTAGACAAACTCTTGTTTGGAGCCTAAAGAAAACTGGGATTTATAATATTTTTTAAAGATTAGGTTAGATTTTTATTTTTGCATTTTATAAGTACAAAACATCTGGTAAAAGATTTACAGAGTCTATCCGATGTGTCCTAGTTCTAGATAGTGTTTTTACTGGCTTTTAAGGGGCCGATTGATGTGATAGTTTAGTTTAGTTTCATGACTCGTCAGCGCTATCAAAACCGAATTACAATTGAGGGAGTCAGACCAGGAGATTATAAGTTTCAGTCGATGAGATCTAAAATTAAATTTGTTAAAGAATTGGATTTTTTTTTCTCAGTCAACTTAAAGTACATTTGCTGGTACATAGACAAAAATTCATATAACTGGATTATTGTGGCCTTTTCCGAAGTTACATTTGTCTCGATCTGCTGTTGTCGATGAAAATATAAGGTAGATTTACATTGCATATCATCATGCTAGGCTTGTCTAATCAACTACACTGCAAATAATTGTCTGATATGATTGTGTTGATGTTGACAGTATCTTGCGCCTGGTCTGGTTCTGGTGGGTTTGGTTTGCATTTACTTGAGCAGGGTGATTACAAAAAATTGCAAAGTATGTATCGCAACGCAATGTGCAAATATATACTTACACGGAATGACTGTAGAAAGAAGCGACACGATTTAGAGGATTTATTTCTGTTCTGACCTTGAATACTTGGTTGTGGAGCATGTCTCCTCGATATATTCACCTCGTAGAAGTGCAGCAAGTTAAGTCAGTAGTACACGATTGAAGCAAAAATATTGTAGATAAAATGTAGGTATACGTAGGAAGGGCTTGCTTGTAGCAGTTTGTAGAAAGCGGAAAACTTGTCTTGCGTAATGTTATTATTGCATAAGTGTTTGATTTTTCATCTTTGGCATTTTTTATAAAACTGTCTTTGTCTTTTGTCTCGTACAGAAATGTTTTACTTATGGAGGGAGACGATAAAATGGATGAATTGATGATGAACGATGCTAAAAATTTACTTTTCAGAAAATCAAAAAATTAAAATATTCTTGATTCTTGTTAACCTCCCTGAAAAATTAACAAATCAGGACTATAATATTGATAGAAAAATAGCAAATGCAATGCAGGATTAGCATTGTTTGCATTGCGGTCTGCACTCTGTGTCTAGATGATCCATATCTGGAAACTATTTTTAGTGACCGCTACAGTAAATATCATTTGCCTATTTTCGTTGGGACACGATTCCTTAACGGATTATTACAACTGAGACAAAATTTGAAATATATAAATTTCTTCATTGTTTTACGGAGCTGATCAAAAACAGCAATTTAATTTTTTAATTTTAATTTTTCCTTGTAATTTTAGGTAAGTCCCGCCGAGGAGGATATGGAATGTCAGATGATGACTCCGTAAACGGCGACACGGGCAGTGTAGTCAGCTTGAACTCAGAGCGAGGAAGCTACGATGACTGTAAGTTTTTTAAAATGATTCATTTAAGGATGTATTATAATTCGAAGGTGATTAAATACTTATATTTGCTAACGTTTTGGTTTGAATTCGAATTAACAATACAGATGACAATGGAAATGATGAACATGATGAAGGTGTCACAATTTTCGGGATTGGAAGCCGAGAAGCAATGGAAGAAAAGTTTGCAGAAGCCGTTGATGGGATTCTTGAGAAGTCGGCAAGCGTTCGAACCGCCAGTCTCTCCACTTTGATCAACACGCTAAGTCAAAATTTCAACCCAGACCTACTTCTCGGTCGCCGTGAAACTTTACGCGACCATTTGGAGAAAATCTTTAAACGTGGCCAAGGAAGTGATCAAGCAATGGCAGCCACTGTTCATTCTTTGGCTATTCTTCAGGTTGGAGCCAATGATCCAGATTTGGCTACTGAAGATTTCAATGCTGTCAAACCATTCCTTCAAAGTTTGATGTTGGATCATACTGCAAATGTTGCAGCTCGGGTTAAGGTAAATTATATTGTTTACAAAGTAATAAATGTAAAAATTGGGTCTTTATTATTGACTATGAAACAGCATTATTTACATTGAATACATCATCATTATTGCAGTGCTGCGAGGCGTTGTGCTTTGGAGCCTTCATTGCGGAAGGCAGCCCCACTGATGTCATGAAATTGATTGCAGTTCTGGAACCACTTTTTGGAGCAGGAGTAAAGAACAAGCGGACTGTAAGCGAAGAAGAAAACGCTGCTCAAGCCGGCGGCAACAATCTTGGAAAAAAGTCGTTGAAGATTCCAAAGAATAGTTCAACCGTTCTTGCAGCCGCGGCCATGTCTGGTTGGTCCCTACTCCTCACTTCGATGTCGGATGAATACCTTCATTCGAGAGTCTACCGCTGGATCGCAGAACTTCAAAGCTTATTAGAGCAACCAGATCTTGAAATTCGTCTGAGCGCTGGCGAAGCACTTGCAGTAGTTGTTGATCTGTGTGGTCTGACCGCTGAAGATTCTGAGGAGGAGACCGACTATTCTGCTGGAGATGACAGTGACGCGGATTCAAGTCTTAATGGACAGCGGAATGGAAAGAAGACAAGCATGAGTGAACTCGTTGGAAAGCTTCGTCAACTTTCTGTGGAATCGCACAAATACCGCGCTAAGAAAGATAGGAGACAACAGCGACACAGTTTCAGGGACTTCCTGCATGCTGTTGAGGTATGATCTAATCAAGTTTTAACCTTCAACCTTGTGTAGAAAGCATGAACAAAAATACAAAATAAATTTTACCTTGCACATGTGCAGAATGAGAACCTTAACCTTTTTGCTATATTTTAGGAGGGAAGTGGTCCAGGTCAAGCAATGAAGTTTGGAGTAGGCGAGGTTCTTGAGATCGACACCTGGGGCAAGAAGAAGCAGTTCGATGCAATCTCTCAAGTCGTTGGAGCAGGCATCAATCGTCACTTAATTGAGAACTCCCTTGTTCGGACCATCCTGGAACTTGGCGCACCAAAACCTATCATGAGTGATGGCGGTATATGTTCCAAACAAGCCAAGTCAGAACGGCAATATATGAATGCTTGTAATTTCAAGGCAAGAAGTGTATCTCGTGGTAAGGCCCGTGAATTCCGAATGGCTGCATTGGAGGATTATTAACGTTTATTTTCTTGATTAGAAGCGCACAATTTAAATTTTCTGATAGAAATTATGACAAATTGTCTGTTACTATAATCTGAACGAGTCAATTATGAACAAAATTTGTCGTCAATTTTATTTACATTTCCACGCAAAACCAACTCCGTTTCTTTCGTTGTTTGCAAAGTCGCTATAATTCTTTCGCAGATGAAAATCGTCATATTTTGTCATTTGCTTTCGCTCATTTTTCTTGGTAGTCTCACTTCCCGTATCGATTATGAGAATTCATCACCCTTGAAAGATGAGATATAAAATAGTATTGTAAATTGTAATATTTTTTAACATGCTAAGACTGTTAAGATTTAAGACTTCTCTGAATTTTGTGCATGTGCGAGTAAATTGTGAAACAAAAATTGTTAAAAGTAGCACCTAAAAATAGTCACATACTTTTGTCATCAATCAAAATTATAAGCTGAACTCGGCAACCAATGTTTTGTGTTTGTTTGTTAAGTGGAGTGCACAATATTTGAATGCTCGTCACAGTTCGTCAGTCAAGTGACATTTTTTACTTGATGAATGAGAAATGTCAAGTGTGTTAGGCACCCAATTTAAATACATACTTTCGAGAGTATGTATATTGGATCAAAGTTTATTTGAATTTTTAATTGAATGCATATTCGCTGGCGTGCTTGTGTTTGAAAGTTTCAATTAAAAAAATATTTACGAAATATACCTAAGCAAATATATATATTTTGCGAAGTAGTTGTGATTTAATAGTAATTAAAAATGTAAGCTGGATATCAGCATTTATCAGTCATCGAACAAGCACGTGGTTTGGTTTGGGTCTAATTTGCCGAGCTGATATAAACACGTCTGGAATCTTGCAGTAAAAATAATTGTATTGTAATTGTACTTAACATTTAAGTAGGATGAATCGATGAAGGTGTCAGGTCTACACCATCGACTAGTTCATAATACCTAAATATAAGAAGAAAATATAATTACCTAAATTAAGGATTATCTTAGTGAATAAGCAAAATTAACAGTTTTTGTTTGGAGAATCGTCAATTGATAGTAATAATTGCTACTACTACACTATGATCCAAGTTTTTTGAACTGTAAAATGGTATTTTTCCTTGAAAAGGTTATTGGTAATAAATATAAATATTAATAATAAAGAAATAATAATGCATCCTAATTATTATCATTAATGACTTTCCACAGATTATTTTTTTATCTTATGATTGGCAACATTTTTAACACCCCAATTAAATAAAATTGCATATCATGCATGTTTGGCATTGGCATACTAGCATAGAACTCTTTTTTTTGCGAATTTTCATTGCTCCAGCTTTTCTTCTGCTATCACATCACATCTAGGCTGTTTTTTTCTCGTAAAAGTCAAGTGCATAATAATTAGGTGAAAGAGGTTACCACAAATTGCTGGTCATATTAAAGTTATAATACTGGTGATCCTGTTCGTACACACCATCACCCATACCCAAATTTCATTTCGATGGGAATGTTTCATACATTTTACAAATCACTTCAGCAAAAGGGCAAAAGGAAAAGGGGCAAACTTGAATGACAACTTTATCTTGCCCTAAACGCTAATGTCAATGTTTAAAACGAATACTACTCCCTAACTAGGTATGTATGAATAAATAACCATATTATGGAAAACAATAATTTGAAGAATTGTAGTAATAATACTTACTTGACTGCAAAT
>JAQGAI010002504.1:0-12216 GCA_034696905.1 Lepidocyrtus violaceus
TTTTTTAAATCGGAGTAGCTCCCATCAAACTTTATTGCTCGATTCATATACATTTTATTCAATTCATTCAACAGTCTTTGATATGATGACAGTGTTCAGTATTACAAAGCAATATTTCAAATAGTTTATCGAATAATGAGGGAGAAGAATTAATTATCAAAATTGAGTCACATCGGGTTTTACTTTCATTTCGTAACATTCTAGTGGGTCTGGAAATATGAGAGTACGTTTTTTATTGTAGCATCTTACAATTAGTAGTCGGCAGGGCATTGTTCAACAGTCCACTCCTGTTTTTCCTCATTGTAAACAGCCATTTTTGTGAGGAATTGGAGCTGATGCGGCCAGAACTCTTCGTCCTCAAACGTTCCGACAAGTCGAATCACGGCCTGTTATTAGAAGCAAAGTCGTTAGAAAAACGGAAATCCAACTCCAGACTAGGCATGATATCGGGAATAGCTAAATTCAATAAGATGCTGCTACATTACCTTGCAACCAGGGTAGGTAATCCCTTTGAATGTCCCAATCTTTTCATTCCCAATCACAACAATCTTCCGCTGGGTCTTAGGATTGAACTCCCGTTGAAAGCAGTGAAGGACTAGCTCATGTTTGGAGACCCACTCTGTCGTCTCTTTGTGGTCGTAGCCGCCCAGGTCATAAATCCATTTCACTAGGACTTCGTCGTCTATTAATAATCATCAGTCCTCATGATTAAAAGAAGTGACTCAGTTTTACTATTAAAAGAAGTGACTATAATTTTCATCAGTCATCACATCACCTCTGTTGGTGCCCCTTCCACAAGGATCCAGCACGAATCCATATTTTGAGTATAGATCAAATCCATCCTTCACCATGTCCATGTTCTTAAGTTGGATTGGGGGAGTTGGCGGAACGCGGGGTCTTGGCAAGACCTCTTGTCCTAGCTCTGGGATATCGCAGGCCTTCATCTTATGCGTTATCACGCTGGTCCCATTCTAATATAATAAAATAATCCAATTTTATAAATAAAATCGGCAAATAATTCTAATGTTGAAAATAATAGTGTGCAACAGATTTAGAACATGTATTGTACCGGGATAATGACAACCACTTCGGTTTGTAGGGCAATCGGAGTCAGGAAAACGGTACTTCCGTCATCAAATAGTGTTTCCTATAAAAATTAAATTTTACTTAATACTTAATGAATAAATGCCAAACGCGTAGCTCTTAAAAGGGTTTCTGTTTCTAACCTTTTTAGTTTGCTTTGGCGAAAGATCTTCCCCAAATAGGAGGTCCGTGCTTCCAATCAACATTTGGGTTTTCCATTGCTCATACGTGAGAAGGTTATCATGATCCTCCCTAGTCCAAACCTTTTGGAAGCAGCCACCCTTCACATAGTAGTCCCAGTCATCTCTGCAGAAATGAAATCGCTTTACAGACTCGTTGATCTTCACAGTCTTCCCGGGCTCCACGAGTCCACCAGGAGGGGCGTAGCAATGGCCAAATGGTTGGATCCAACAGACCTCCAACGTAAAAGGAGCCAATTCAGTGAGCGTTGCCGGCTTGTATCGGAACCTGTTGGTGCCAATCCTACTGTGGGAGAGGGTCTTCCATACATTCTCTTTGTTGGAGTAGACTTTCTCATCAATCTGCTCCACTTTCATTCCATTCTCGAGCTCCAGCTCTTCAACAACATGGAGGGGAAGGGATGCTGTAAGTGATTCAGAATTGCCAAAGTCCCACTGTGTTTTCATCTGAATCTCTGTCACCTTCCCGATCCATCCATGGGAGAGGATGTGGTCGCCGATTTTGAAGGGCTAAATCAATCCAGATTTACATGCAATTTATCAAACTTTTCAGAAAGCCGTTGATTGAGAATGAAAAGCAGTATAATGGGGGCAATGAGAGAATACTCACAACGAACTTTCGCAAGTGATCCGGAGAGACGCTGGGCAGAATGTACTGCTTCTTCTCCCCTTTCGCCGTTTTTTTCTCAACAAGGCAGACTATTTTGTTCTTGGTTTTGCTGACGAATCCAGACTGGCCCAGTTCTCTGACGATGGCGATGTTCCCAACATGAACTTCACGGTTGAAAATAAAAATCTGAAAGTCAAATCAATACACAGAACAAAATTGAATCAGATGAGTAGTGATTGGGACAAATTGAGTCATCCATCATACTTTTAGCAATATCTGTAAGCGTCTATTGGTCATATTTATGTACTTTTCCATGTTTTATAGCGTCCTCCAAAGACTCCTTCCCTGTCAGTCCCTGTAACCATTCAATGTGGGGGCTAGCCCGAGCCGCATCAAATTGCACTTTTCCAAGGGAGATTGTTAGGCCGGTTGGGGTGTGGCAAAACTTGTAAACCACATCGTTCTCATAGAGCCTTTCCGTTACGAGAGCTTCCCTAGTCTCCATTTTATTTCGGTCAGTTTTTAGTATTGATCTCGAAGCAGCAGTTTTAATTAAGAGATCAAATTAAATCATCGGGTTTTCTGATCTTGGATGACGAGTCAGTCGTTCGCCAAGTTAGCTAAGCTTTGTACGTTTTTCAGGCTTTGCTTCGAGAAAAAATCTGTCATCATGCATTGGGAAAATTATCACTGCTCATTTCCACCTCATCTCTCGTGGGAATGGTAACGATATCTGAAACTTTTTTTGGTAACAATGATGAAAGCAAAATTCGTTGATTGAAAGCATGTCATGTCACACCCGTCGACATAAATGGCATTGTCTCCCATCCGGTTTTCTGGCCAATTATAAAAGCGCATGGTTAGCTTTGTGCGTTGTAATCTGCAAGAGAAAAATAAATATGGAATACGAATTTCGTTTTCAATTTCTTACAAGTAGACCTGCTCTGCTCTAATATTTTCTTCATAGTAAACATAATTTGAATAAAACATTACAAAGTTAATGTTTTGTTTGCTACATAATAATTATGACGCGTTTGATCTATTAATTTTTTATTGTCAGTCACTCTCTCTCCATTTAAGGGGATATATATATTACCTGGTTTACTTTTATCGCTGGTAAGTAATCTAGTAACGATTTTAAAACACTTTGCTACTTTCTGCATGCATACTTCCTAAAATACTGGGCTTTTCTTTTAGAGTTTTACGTAATTCCCAACTACAGAACTGCAGAGCAGCGTAATAAGAGCAGTGCAGTATATATTTATTTTACTATTTAACGTAGCGGGCAGTCAAGAACAAATTTCGTTTCTAATTGAACGGGTGCAATAGTTATAAATGCTGTTTCAAGGCCATAAAAAAGTACATTTCAGGCAACAAAAAACCTACTACGGTGCATTTTTACTCGGCTGCATTTCACTGTTAACAGTGGGCAACACATTAGCGCTGCACCGGTGAGCACTGCGTTGAAGAAACCCCCTTCAAAATGAAAGGATCTCACCCCTCTTCAGATGAAAAACGGATTGTTTTCAGGGAGAAGGAAAACAAAGAAGGGAGCAATGGCACGTTCGCGTTTGCAGTTCACCTTCACTTACGCCCGAGTTTTTGCCTTAAGTGCTTAATAAAAATTGCCGTAACGTGCTAACTAATAAAAGTAAATCTTGTAAGGGCTTTTATAAAATTTTGGTGGTGAGTATGTGGCTATTACGGATATGTGAGCGCATCCAATCAAACCACATATTAATTAAATATGTAATGATGATGATGATGAGTTAAATCACCAAGTGCAAGGCAGAGCCTGTATTCATCTGACGGAGTCCGACTGTACTTGGATATCGGCTGCCATAAACTGTAATTTTTTTTCCGCTGATAATCCTCACTCTGATTTGTAACCGATGATAAGGCTCAGCAGAACAGTAGACTCACAGGGGTTACACATATCAAGTCATCGACATCGTGTTGATGAGGGCTTAATTTTCTTTCTCGAAATCATCTACATATCATATCAGGTAGGTAGGCATCATTCAGGTTGACGTGTGTTACCTGCTTTCATCGATAATTGCAACTCGCCCCAATTTCTTTTTGATTGGTTTGTGTCTGTTGTTGTTGCTGCTGTACTTCACTCTGATGAATTAGTTGGCACGTCCTGGGATAATAATTATTTCGATATAATTTTTGCGATTCGTCTCATGTTAGACAAGTTAAAAAATGGGTTTTTGTGTTTTCTCCCTTAATGTTTCGATACGTTTTTGAATTCTCAAAACCACTTTAGTAGCAATCTAGAATAAGTCATGTTGCCACTAATTTTCATGCAAAGCAAGGAAATTACTAATTGTGAAAATCATTCGTTAGATAAGGCCGCTCCCATCTTGGGGAAATGTTAAAAAGGCATCTGATTCCGATCGAAAAATTTCTTATTAGATAAACATTATCTTAAAAAAGGATTGATAGAAGAAGTATTTTATTCATCAAAGTCGGGCCCACATGCCCACTGCCCACCCACAAAACTTGGTTAGTCACTATCATAAGTGATGTTGTAAGAAGGAGTCTCATGTTCCTTAAGTCTTTGAACTTCAATCAAATCAAACCATATCTTACTTCAGTCGAATCTTAACACATCATTTCAAATGCCCGTAATTATCGTCCATAAAACATTTATGATATCCAAAAGGCCAGTTTAGCATGGTTCACCTACTGGGTGATAAGTTCACCTTTTTTTCAGCAAAAATAGTAGCAAGTCATTTATAAAAGTATCATTTCCTCCTGATTTGGTAATCTGGACTGGTAGATCACCCTATTTTTCAAGAAGGTTTTATCTAAGTAAATCTATATCATATCGACAACCAATGCGTATGGCAGCCTATTAGATTAGGCACTCCCAATCCCCAAAATGTTTCTTTATCCTGAATAAAAATTAAGGCAACTTTGTAAATGTTTTTTTTTGAACAGGAGTTTTTTAATGTTTTTTTCAAAGGAAGCTACCACATAGTTAAGCTACCGCATGATAAGCATTTGAGAGCGTATAGAATCAGTCTTATTGTTGTAAAAGTGAGGTATATCGTACCACCAGTATTATCTCATGTAATGTTGAATACGTAGGTAGTTATTTTCTATTTTTCACTGACTCCTCCGACTGCAATTCATTTGCCCTTCTACTCCTTTCTTTGAGTACGGCCAAATTTTCTATGAGTATGGCAGAGCAAGAATTTCTTAGGGAGAATAAATAATATTTGTATCTTATCGGTTTTCACGTGTTTATCAGCAGTATTTTCTGTGTTTTTGTAGAAGAAGCATATCATTCCCAATTCGTCTATGTCGCTGTTGCTGTTGCACTACATAGTAGTATGTATACTGCCTAGTTTTCAATATTCTTATTGGATTTTCCCTTCAATTTTAATTTTCATGGTGTAAGCAAATATTTCATATAAAAAGTGAATGTTTTTGTAAGTAACAAAAATACATCGTACTATAATAATCAAAGAAAAATATTTAAAATAATAGGTGGCTTTCATATTTTCTCATCGGATTGAAAAAGTAATTTGCATCAACTAGTGAAGTACTCTCATAGCTCATCCTCTGATCGGAAGTACACATAAAAATATAAAAACTATCGTGAATGACTATTTTGGTGTTTCATCAAGACAGGTAACGTGCTATTCAAAAAGGTATTGAATTGAAACGTTTGTTGTGTTGTGAGCGGATAATATTACTTTTTTTTAATCTTGTTCCCGTATTATCTGGAAATTTGCAGGAAATCATTTGCATAGAAAACATATCCTGTCATAAATTCCGTGAAGTTTTTAACGTGAATGACGACGTGGCTGGATTGTGGCATCGTGGTGGGAGGTGAAACATTTTGCATACATTTACATTTGAAAATCTTCTAAAAAAAAGTTGAGTGGACTGAGAAAAGTGTGTGTGGATTGGATCGTGCTTGCTGCATGCAATACTCTGTTGGACTGATACAAAGTTATAAGCTTCACCGATTGCTTCAACTTCAAGGAGACATAAAGGACATATAGTATAGGAACGACTTGTGAATGTGTTTATATGTAATGCACACAGTTTGTTCTGGAGCATTTTCAGTAAACGTACCTCAGAAACTAGAAGAAACTGAAACTGCGTGCACCGATTAATAGTTCTCCCCAAAAAAGGAGTTCTTCCAAAGCGTTTTCCGCAGCGGCTAATAAACCGAAATAATCGCATAAGCCTGTCCTATATTCGAATCCAAAAACGAATTTGTTAGAATTTTCTCTGGAAATTCTGCAAACATTTTCTTAGCTCACGATGAATGTATAAAAAGTAATCAGTGATCTTTGTGAAGATCGCGCAAATTTTCAATTTTCTTCTATTTAAAAATACAATGTAGAAATATTTATTTTTAGTATTTCCGAATGATCATTGTTGGTTGGTGGTAGAGTAGGTATAAAATAATTACATACCTATAGATAGATAAAGAGGCAAACTGTTTGGCAATTAAAAAGTAATTTTTCTATTTTAACTTTGTTTAAATAAATATTCCTTTCTTTAAGTCATAAGTGGATCTACTAGAAAAAGGGAGTCTTCAAATAAGCTACTACAACAGTTTGTTAATATTAGATGTAGAGGTGATGTATCTTTCTATTTAACTTTTTAGTTTTTTAGCTGGTTAACGTAGAGTAATCACTAATTAGGCTAGATTTTTTCTGTACAAGTCTTATTTGAGCTGTAAGTCAAACGCCACGTTAAATTCATTGACGCTATGGATGAGGAAGCCGCCTCGTCATCATCAGCGTCATCAACTTCAAGTGAGAGAGCGGAACTAATGGAACAAAAAGAGAATTCCAATGCACTTGCTAAGCGGCGATTTGTCCAGGGAAAAGGTGCGAAAATCGGGATTAGCGCTTTAGGAAATGGAGATGGGATTCGAAGGCCGTTCAGACAAATGGGCAGTGGAAGTACCCCCACTGTCGTTTTCTCTTCGGCGGAAATAAATTGTAGAAAGAAGTCTGCCCTACAAAAGCAGAAAAATTCGGGAGGTGTGGTAGGGAAAAGGGTGAAATGTGTGTTGATTGGGGACAGTAAAACAGGGAAGTCAGCGTTGGTCCGCAGTTTTCTCGGCCAAAGTACCACTACCGCTGATGATTATGTGCCAACAACTGAAGATGTTCAGGTGTATACGAGTAAAATTAGTAACAATGATGGAAACGAGAATAATAACCTGGAGAGTGGGAAGGAGGAGGTTACTTTACAGATTTGCGATACTGGAGGGCAGGTAAGAATGTAAAACTATGAAAACGGGCATTTTGCGAATTTAAAATTTCAACTTTTGAGGAAGCACCACCTCCCACGTAATTATATATAACTTTCTTGTTTTTTCGTTTTTCTAGGAGGAAATGGACCGGCTTCGTCCTTTATGCTACAGTCAGGCGCAAATGGTCATCATTTGCTTCAGCGTGATGAGTCCAGCCTCTTTCGCAAATGTGACAATGAAATGGCTTCCAGAGGTAGTGATCATGTCATAAAAGTGTAACAAACAAATATTAATTTTTAAGACTCAAGTTTATTTTTTTCTTTATATTTTAGGTGAAGCGACATTGTATGGTCACTGACAATCCAGCAAGCCCTTTAAAATTGCTATTAGTCGGGACGCAGTCAGATCTCCGTTCAAATGTGAATATGCTGCTAAAATTGATGGATGATGGACAAGCTCCGATCTCGGAAACACAAGCGTTGCGGCTGGCGAACAAAATTGGAGCATTGCAGTATGTTGAGAGCTCCGCCATTACAAGGAGCAATATTAATGTAAGTCAAGTCACTAGAAAACTAAATGAGGACAAAGTCGTTTCACTTCTCTCAATAGATAAATGGATATAAAATAATGAGTAATTTAATAGAAATGTTTATGATTATGATGACTTTCCAGCATATCTTTGACCTTGCTTTGACCTACGGGAAAGGAAAGGTTCTTCCAAAGCAATTGGTTGGATTAGAAATGGACACAGGACTTCAAGGAAAGATCCTGCCCAACATAACGGAAAGGAAACTACTGTTCTGGCGTCGTTGGAGGGTCCGCCAAAACAACAAGGCGTCAAAAATGAAACGGCTGGTTCTTTTACCATGCATGTTCTAAACAATGAAATTAATGTTCACACATGTCCACATTTTGTATTCAATATGAATGTAGCTTCTACATCCTAAATCCTAAGTAAGGGAAAAATATTTAATTGTTACTACAAAAAGGTGATGTACATTCATAAATCTGAGGATGAAACAAACAATGAAGGGTAACAATCATAAAACAGGTACACCTATCATTGTATTTCGAAGTTGCTAACAACCTACTGTTACATAGCCCTAAAAGCGAAAATTTTGGAAAGGCCGAATTTTTAGGCCTTCCCCAGTCCCAGTAAGAAAGCTGTTCATTTGTTTGTTGGGTTTTTTTTCAATTTTTTTGTTCTCCAATATTAATTAATTAATTATCCTAATTCACGATGTTTACTCACGATTGTGTGGATTTACAATAATTTACATTCAATTTAATTTAAACAAATATTTATAGTAAAACAGATTTTAGGTTTTACTAGTTGATCTACGGAGTACGCAAATTACTCACATGATGATGATATCTTTAGCTTTAGTGTAGTGGGCAGATTTGCATTTTAGATTTTAATGCAAAGACCGACTACAATTTATGTAGGGTTCTAATTCTAAGTTTCCACTATAAATATTATGTCTCGAATAATAGATATTATTACTATTTTAATGCGAAATGAGCATTATTAACTAAGACTGTCTTTTCTTTGTTCGCGTGTTAAGTTGAGAAGTGTGTCGTCTTGTCTCTGTCATAGCTTGTCACACTAATTAAGGTATAAATGAAGGTAGGGTAGTTTCAGTGTGGGGTGAAGGGAGACGCCCAATTGTCCGTTGTAAGAACTGTTAGTTTAAAAAAAAATAATAATGATGTAATCATGTAAATTCCAGAATGAATCGAAATGGGAAGGACAGTATATATTACAATTGTGTATTTAGTCATGCTCTGGCACAGTGGGCGAGAAGATGTTCTGTTGATTTTTTGTTGCAGAATATGAATAAATCAAATATACCTTCTTAAAGAAGCCAAAAACGTGACACATTCGTTGTTGTTTTTTAGTCTTATGTTTTGCCCACCGTAAAAATTCATGTCGAACGGCATAGGCGGAAATGATTTGCCATTTGCTATGTACAGTGAAAGTGAAAACTGATTATGCATCATCATGTGATGAATCATGTAAATATTTATCATTTAGCTAACTTAGAATTACGAGTCACTGGTATTCATTGTTTCATAATTGCGATCTAAATTCCTAAAACACGCTATAAAACCTCATGTAACTTGAGCTTTATGCTTTTAGTTTTGTTCCATCCTACATCCTACATTCTTAAGAAATTGAAAACAAAACCTTTCATAATTTTTCTTGAAATATCACTCTTAAAATACACACGGAAATTTATATATTTAGTGGTAAAATAATTTTAATTTCTTTTTAATCAATACAAATAAATGTAATGAAAGTTCAGTGTATTATTTTGAGTGTGTGCGCACTGTCAATAAATGGATATCCTCCTCCACCCTCCATACAAATATCGCCAGCAGCAGCGTACCTAACTCCATTCAATCACCACGATCTATTACAACAACAAAATCCGGAAAGTGAACTGGGCTGGAGACAACGGCGGTCATTTGGAGGAGTAGATTTGATATCTGGCTTACTTACTGCAGTTACAACAGGTTTTGCTGCTGCCACAGCTTCTTTACCATTGCACGGAGGTGGAGGAGTAGGAGGGTATCCATTCTATGGTGGTGCAAGACCTTTTAGAGGTTTGGGATATGGAGGATTTGGAATCAGACCTCATCCATACTATAGTCACCTACCCCCTTCATCACCCTTGCTTTCAAGCTATTATGGACTTGGCGGTTTTGGTTTTCATTAAAGTATATAAAGTTGATTTTTTTATTATAATCGATGAACAACAAAAAAGCAAAGGATAGAGGCTCGTTGGAATTAATGGAGAAATTTTAAATAGTTTTTATAAAGTATCTAAACTGGATTGTAAACAAACTAATTTGACAAATATAAGACAAACCAAAGTTTCTTTCAAATTATTAAAAGGTATACATAGTAAAATATATGCCTGGTAAGCTTAAAAAATATATTTTAAATGCCCTGTTCAAAATTTAAAAGTAAATACACTTTATTTAAGGTAACTGTATATAAAAAATCAATTCATGTACACCTTTAAAACAACTGAAACTAATCTTTGTGCAACAATTTTTACAATAAATAAACCAATTTTTTAACAAGTAATCTCCTCCAGCTACTAGAATTTGTAAACAATAACGTGCAATAAAGTTAGCAAACAATTAAAATTATTTAAGTATAGACCCGAAGTAAAGATGAGATTGGCAGGCGGCAGATTGGACAAAGAGACTTGGAAGATCTTTCCTTACGGCCTTGAGTACAAGTGAGAGGAGATCGACGCTTGATGAACTTGTCCGCACATTCATAGCACATGCAAAGATGACCACACTTCGTAAACGCGGTGTTCTTCTCTCGCTCCATGCATATTATGCATAGTCCTTGCTCGAAGAAATCTTTTGGCACCACAACGAAATTGGCAGGCGACTGAAAATCATATAAATAATTCATTTGCTGTTTTGCTCCATACGTGTTTAAGTTTGCAATGATAAGTTAATGTGTTACAGTTTACTGAAAGCATACCGATGCAAATTCATATGGAGAGGTTGAATATGAGCATGTACTGTTCTGGACCTGAGTAGCACTGCGTTTTCTGAAAAGGGAAAGCATATTACCAAAGCAGTTATGCTTTTCTCCACTTCTTTGTCCAACGACTCCACTCGTATTGGAGAGCTCTGAACTAGCATTTTCATTATTAGCTTGTTCATTCGTCGGGGCAGGGCGGTTATGAGTAAACACAATGGGATTATCTGCAAATTTTTAAATATAGTAACATAATTGATTGCTTGCATTAGGTGCATCAAGAATAGATTTGTTCTTCGCAATTGCAGTTAAATGTCAACTTCACACATTAATCTTACGCACCCACAATCTTGATGCCTCCTACACGTCCGTACGGTTCTAAAATAGTCCATAAAGGTTTGGATGTATCAACCCCAGTTGTAAAAACTCCAGCTTCCACTCCATTAATTCCATAAAAAACGCTCCCATCATTGTTCACTGCATAATGGACTGTGGAACCAACTTCCAACGGGTATTCAAGGACTCCTTTCAACCATACTCCTGCAGTGTCTTGGAGAACTACGGTTCATATAAAAGCATTTTTCTTTACTCTATTGAAATTACAAAATTAGATAAGTGTAGGCACGAAAAAAAGCAACATAGTAAGACTTGCCTCGACCTAGAGGAACCACCGATGGACTTTGAAAAGTATTAGGATCGACGCATGTAAAGCCAATTTTCAAAGGACCACAAAATCCTGGACTTATCCTTGTGATTTCAACGGAAATCTATAGGAATTAAGATGTTTTATTAGTTTTTTTTTAACATACTACCTACAAATGTGTGTACATATATGATTTAACAAAATAAAGTTGCAGTCATTCGTACGATTTCGTTTACAGCAACTGGTCGATGGGAAAACACAACTGAATGATCGTAGTAACTCTCGTTTCGTTCCACAGTGGTACAATGCTCCAGGAGGACAACTTCTTTTCCATGAACAGGATGGAATTTCAATTTCCCATCTAGGATCTCTGCGTAATATTAAAATTCAATCCATGTTAGATTTTCTTAAAATCAAGATTCGTTTCGATCTCTGCATTTCATTCATGAATTGTATACGGTGATCAATAGATGTTCCAACATCTCTTCGTTGATCTGCTGGGCCATCAGTACCTTCAGAGGTTGCCAATAATTTTCGGAATACGCCTGGGAAGACTGTGTTAAGACTGAAACTTCAAACAAAATTTTATTTTTCATGCTTCGTCAACTTTTGACTTTGACAGTACATTTTTTCCCACGCCACAAAATGGTAAATCAAAGTGAGAGCTTTTACCTTCCAGAAAACATTTTCTACTTGGTACAGTAGAATACTGGAATGTAATCTAATAATTACGAGGGAACTCTTCTTCACCGAGGCCAATATTTAGTAGTTCTAATGTGGCACGTAGGTATCGTTCATCTATCTCAGGGTATCTTCAAGCGTCTTTAGGTTAGGTTATCAGTGTCAGTAGTATAAGTACATCAGTAGGAATTTTGATACAGAAATGAATCCACCTCCAAATCTAATCTGTTTAAAAGAAAAAAAGGAGGTGATAATTTACAT
>JAQGAI010002505.1:0-12215 GCA_034696905.1 Lepidocyrtus violaceus
CTCTTCACCGGATGTTTTTTTCTCCAAGTCTGTTTCTCCCTTTTGACGAACAAGCAACAACAACCAACCCAAACCACAATAATATGAGTGTACTTACATCCTTTTTATGTGCCATAATAGGCTTCAGCAAGTACCACATACAAAAAGCACTGAGCTCCCTTTCTCTCTTTTTTAAAAACAGAATGAACAAGAAGGATTTCGGAATATTTTCCCTAAGCTACTCCTCCGCACATGCAAAAATAACCCACCAATATCACAAAAGAGAAGATTTCAGCCCGATTCCACTGAAGAATAAAAAAAACCTGTTTCGTGTGAGAGGCTTTCTTCTTCACATAAAAAAAGGTTTCATGTTATGTTGATGATACCGAACCGAAACTGATACAACAAAAGGATGATACCTCGTACGTATGTGCATAAATTTTGTGACTCAAGACTGTACACGCACTTGTGCATAGTTTTTTTTCTCTAGAAAAGCTACATAACAGCACATGGTAAAAATACCCTTGAGGCTCAACACTCAACACTTTTAACTCGATGACTTGGAGCCCCCTACACAAGAAACCAAGACCCCAAACTGAATGAAACGGTCCCTTTCCATTATCCTTTCTGGGTGAAAGCAATGAAAAGATACAAGCAGCAAGTTTATGATATGAGGGCCAAAATGGTCAAAAAGAAGAAGAGCCTCTTGAGAGATTGGAAGAAAAATAGGACTTTCTTACGCATTTTCCTTTCTCCTTACGCACAGATAAAAACCGTCTCAAAAACTTGAGTGCACAACAACACCACTAAAGACACTTCCCTTCCAGAAAAACAACTGTGTAGATGAAGAGAGACCAGACACTTTTGAAAGGAGTCTTTTAATATTTGAGTCTAGTAATTTTCTTAAAGGTCAATCGCATTAGATTCCGTTTTATAATTTCTGACGTGTCACCAGTATTTTTATACCTATTCCAAACTAGGGAGTTGGGGACGCGACTTTACGTTTTGGCTTTTCCTCCGTCTCGCGTATATTTCAATTAAATCAACGTCTTTTTCTTCTTGTTTGTAACGAAAAAGGCAGAGCTTTTCTTTCATTTTTGAGGATGAAAGAGCAGGAAAGGGAATGGCAAATCCAATGAAGTAATATCCAAATCCCTCGAGTTTCTCCCTTTTTCCTGCACTTTTCCCCAGCATATAAAGCACATTTCCTTTTTCATTTTCTCCATTCATTTTTTCTTCTAATAGAATTTGTCGCCCTCTCCCCTCCCTGCGCTTTTTTATAATTTATAGAGAGCTTTCATAGCTTCCTTTTGAGACATTCATCTTATATTTATGATGATGATGATGATGATGATGAGCATTTTCATTTAATACGTTTAGCCAGAGTTTGAAAGAGCAGAGATGTGAACAAGAAAGAAAGTAAAATGGATATATGCATGTGTATATCATTGAAATAACATCATCATCATTTCCTTTTTAATGTTTGATCAAGACTTCCCCCACCTTCGATCCTCGTCCTCTTAACAAAATGAATAGTTCTATTCCTTTTTTTCGCTAAATGATTATTTTTCTCTGCCTTTTACTGTTAGCTGTGAAAAAATTGCTTGAATGATGATAACTGCCTGAATAACTTTTTCCGTTATAATTCACCAGTGTGTGTTTTCTCTGAATATTTTTTTAGTGATGTGATGAAGATAATACTGCTTTCCTTCCTTGCAAATTCCCGGAAAAGTGTAGAAATTGCTGGAGCATAGACAATCCGTTATAAATTGGAACTGCGACGAACTAAACTGTATTATCTTTGGGAGTTTGGAACAAGAAGCTAATCAAAAAGTTGTAGTAGTGCTCCCTGAAGCTTGATTAAAGGGCGGCACACATTTCCACCCATGACAAAAAAAGGACAGATTAATTTCCCACTTCTTGTAGTCTTCTCTCCACAGTTATGTTCCATTTAGATAAGATCCCTGCTACTCTATGTAAAGCTCAGAATGAATCGCCAAGAATTAAATTAGAACACAATTTGTTACTAGCAAAATTGCTATTGGTGGTGAGGAAAAGTGCTTAGAAGTCAGTTTACCTTAATCATCGAGAATACATTTATCAGTTTGGCTATCACCAAAAGTGTTGTCCAGGCAATCAAGCAACACCATAAGCAATAGGAGTGGAAGTAGATCTCAGATTTTAACTTCTTCATCTGAGGAGTAGATTATACATAATAGTCAGTTCCACTTCAATATAAATATCAGCATTAATTAATTTAAAAACTTTGCCAAAAAAAAGTACATCCACCCATTCAGTTGAAAGTTGCTGACAAGTTGGTTTCTGCAAGTTGGTGCCCTTACCCTGTCTATTATGCTTGTAACTGATGTGATGGTGATCTACATAGGTAATTAATACCAATACCGAAGGTGTTCTTTCCCGTGAAATGTCTTTCCAAATTTTAACACTTTACCTATGTTAATTTGCCAGTTTAAGATTAACGGGTTTTAGATTCAATCATTTATACGAACCACCCATCAATAATTTATAAAGTTTTCAGAATAAATTAACAAACCAAAATCCGTCCTAGAAGTTAGTCTGTCAATATTTCCCTTTATTTGAATTTTGAGAGAAAGCATAAAATGGCTTGTTCGATAAGCTTACGCAAATTTACCTTTCCCACCTTTAAATAATGCTGTTTAATATGTGAGGAGAGATATGCTTTCCCTTCAGACTTTACATAAACAGTTCGTATCGTTTGCTTCATAGCTTAAATCCGGATCTACACAATTACCTACCATACCACCCCAAAAGTGTTTTCTCAACAGCTGGATTTGTATACACAACTACCCCTACCCAAGAGAAAGTTACCCGCTTTAGATGGAAAGAGAGAAAGAGAAAATTACTCTTGACTGATGCAAATATTGGTTTAGATTAACAGCTCAACTCTCACGCTCAAGCCTCACATGGATGATATGATGATGATGAATATGTACTTGACGCATGAAAATGGAGCGTATGACATTCCATCCGGAGATTATTGAGACATGAGCACAGAGAGAAAGCATAATAATGCAGAGTACCTAAAACAACAAAGCTTTATAGCAACAACAAGTATAGCCCATGAGAAACTCGCTGATTGCCAGCGTTTTTGATTTCATCAACCAACCAAACCAACCCGGATAGGTAAATAATGCCAAAAAAAACAACAACGTGGGTATTAAAATTCCTTCATGAATCCAATCCAACCTATTCGGTAAACTTGTGTGTTCAGCGGAGCATGCAAACTTTCACTTTAGTCCAGAGCCCAGACATTCCATCACGTTCTCTCACAGTATTCTGGATAATTACGTATGAACAATGATGTCCAAGTCCAGTGCTTTCACTGAAAAAAAATTCAGTACGCTCTCTTAATTTCCTCGGATCGAGGACCCGTTTAGGAAAATAAACAAATCTCAACAAAGCTGGTTGGGCTCTAGGCTTGTAATAATCGTAATGAAGATGGCGAAATCGCAGAGTGCAACTGAGTACATCAGCCGGTTTTCTTGGGAAGACACGAGCCAAAATGAGATATTTTCTATTGTTAAAAATGCGAGTTGAAAGGGAGGAGAAGGAATTGATAAATTTTACCCGCTTTCTCCAGAAACCTCAGCAAACATTCATCCAACCGCAAACATTTATTTTTGTTACCGAGTAGAAAAAAACACATCTTTGTGTGAATGAATATCGTTGCAAAAGAGGAAGAATGGACTGGGAAATATTGAAAATTGGAAAGGTGCTAGTCACTCATGAAAGGAGAAAGATAGTAGAAAAGATAGTTCCTTTGTTGTGGATGGGAAAACTGGATAAAAAGCTGGATTTTTCAGCGTGGATGTCCCTTCCTCGGATTTTTACAAAAGAGTTTCTTTTCCCCTTTGTCACCATTTTGCAATCCGTCTTGCTACTTCCGGCTAAGGAAAGCAAAGTAGATAAAAGTGCTGCAAGTGTGATAAAGGATTGGTTGCGAGAAAAATGAAATTTCTGGATAGATTTTTTCTCATAATGCTCCACAGTCATGGTCATCATACTGTCGGCATATGGCAGATGTCTTGTTAATTTTTTTTTATCTGAACCGCGGAAATAAAAATTAAGTTAATTTTCTCAGAATGCAGTTTGGAGTTGACTATGCACTTCTTCCTCAATATTATTATGTAAAATATTTTCCTAAAGAATTTCTTCATGAAAAATTTGCTGACACACCTGTTTTTTTACTGGATTTGCCTAGCAGCACTTACACAACAATGAAACCTGCTTGGGTTTGGCTGTCACTTATAATTGTCCACTTTTGTGAAAGACATAAATCTTGGGACGTGTGAAATGCAAGCAACGGAAGAAATGCAGAGAACATTACTGCTAACGATGACGAAATCGGTTGCTGATGCGTTTCTTCCTCCAAGCTTCAAAAGGCAACAAAAGTCATTCCCCTTCAATATTTTTTTTCCTTTCCCAACTTTGGTAAAAAGTTTGTCTTTCAAAAGGATCCTGTGTCCTTTCACTATGGAAGTGGTAGTACGCCTCCTCTGATTTCTTTCTCAAAAGATTTGATCTAATTTGTGGAGGTATCCACCCAATCTGACTCATCGTAAAGTGACTCAATCATTTACATTTTTTTAAGTCCAAAATTCTATCATACGACTCAAAGTGACTCATTTTGAATATTTCACCTTTTTTAGCCTTCAAATTTATTTTTCATTCGCTGGACCGTATTGTCCATGATTATATTTTTTGCTTGGGATTTTTCTTGGATGGTTAGTTCGGAAAATATTTAAAGGACATAACTGGAGATCAGCCAAAAGTCATTTAACCCTCATCAAATGTGTGCATTTAACATTACGGTAAATGGCCGGTTGCGTTGGGAGATTTTAGATTTTAGCAATGCTCCCATCCGATTACAACATAAAAAAAAATATTTCGAGGTCCAAAACAATTGCTCTTAACTTTAGAGACCTAGATATTCTTTCTGATCTGCTAATTCCCGAATACTTTAAACTAATCTAACGTATAAAACATCACTAATCGTACTTCATGAAAATGTCTGTTAAATGCCGAGTACAACAATATTCATAGCAGCATATGGGGCAAGATGAGAAAGATGATACGGAGGTATGTATTACATTACATTCATCAAATTTCAGCACTAATTGATTTATTTTGCTTCGTTCTTAAAGTTTCTAGTTAGCAGGGTAAAGTAAATCTAAGCAAATCTAAATTTCTAAATCAATCAATACAATACAGAAATGTGGCATTGATCGGTATAATATTTAAATGGTTTTGCTTTTTGATGGACAACATGCGCACTGCATACAAAAATCAATAAATTCGAATTAGAAACATGGTTTAGGAAGCAATGAAATTTATTTGTTTGTCCAAGGTCAAGGAAAACGCAACAATGAGCATTTGTAATCACAAGGAAAGGTATAATAAAATGGGAGATTTTGACCAAGTCCCGGAAAATTATATAGGCCGATTGGATTATATTAGCTCATACAGGCAAAACAAGGAAATGGGAAAAACTACGGATGTACTTTTATAACAACAACGACTTACGTACCTACACACAAAAACAGCTTTCACAATAAAATCAAACCGTGGGAGTAACTTATTTGTTTTTTTACAACAATCATGACAAGAATTTTCACTTCCTGTTTATCGTTTCCAGGCTAATTTGTAGTTTCCCGTTTACCAATCTTTACCGTTAGAGATTACTAACTTCATTCAGATATCCTCTTCAGTTGAATTCAAATCAGCACTAGTTTGTCCTTCCAACATACAGTAACGAGATTTTAAACGATTGACAGCAGTTCATACAGAAATAACATGAAAATAATGCACATTTATCTCTTACTAATTTTCTTAATTTGCCCCACATCCGCTCAGTTTTTCCACCAGTTTCTTCAGATATTCCAAGACTGTACTTTCACATACTTTCACTTCTTTAGTACTGAAACCGAAACCGACCATTCTTATCAAAGCAATCTACTTCCAGATTTTCAACCAAGCATATTTCAAACATTGCTGGAGAATTTCTCTCAAGGTCATCATCTCCTTTCACTCAAGATATTTCACCAAGAAGCCAAGACAAACAGGAAGGGAGCAGCTCATTCTCTATCTGAATACAATCAAAGGTTTTCCCCTTGCACAGTCCATCTCATTCAAAGTTCACAAGTGAAAGCACTGACTACAAAGGGAAATAACAACGAACCCATTCCACCAACCTTTTTGTTAATAATCCAATCAGCGAAACCACCACAGATACAACTTTCTCCAAAACGTTTGGTAGATCTCCCCTTCCTAGGCGTGATTTTCATCCAGATCGTAAATTTCGAACAAGCCCATTTCATTTGTCTTCCTTGTGCCCATCCCAACTCTGAAAATGGAATGATGATACCCATTTTAGAGTCCACATCGAACACGACCAATCTTTCCGGAATTAAAAGGATTTGGCATAACCTCCACCGTAACCTAAACAAAGTCCCAATTTTCATCGGAGTACCACAAGCCTACAACTGGACTACTTTCACCCGCCCCCAGAAAACAATATGCCCGTTGGCAGCCAGAAAAATGATTTTCGGAAGGGGCCCATGTGCCATTCTGCTACTTCGGGAGAAGCTTAACTTTACCTTATCACAAGGCACCAACTTACTCCATTCCGGAATATACCTGAAGACTGCAGTGAGCTCCCTCAATATCAACCAGTTCAGGTCAATAATAGAATGGCTCCCCTTTGAAAACGAAGATGGAAGGTTCCTCCTCAACGTTATCTACAGCGATCCCACCGCCTCCCAACTCAGTGCAAGACTGGATGGAATATTGAAACCTTTTGATTTCCTTATCTGGCTCCTGTTGCTCATATCCTGTTTGGCCATCTCTGCCATTTTCTCTTGGAAAACATTGACCTTATCAACTGGCTCATGGCGCTGGAGGCAATTCTTCAACCGTAACCGAAAATTCTTCACTTCCCTATGCAATCTACTGATCGATCAACCAGGTCAGTTCAACATGGCATCCTCCAAGCCAATTTTATTGTTACTTTGGCTCATGTGGAGCCTTTTGGTTCTGGTCATCTCGCAAGGTTATCGAAGCAATTTGTTCTCATCCTTATCATATACCTCGGAGCCGGAAGTCCCATTATCACTTGAAGCCCTTCTACAAAATAAAATTTTGATTGGGACCTCCTCCCTTTGCTCCACCCGTCCCAAGCCCCTCTCCTGTCTGAAACATGTCATTCTTCCGGATTCCATCCAAGCCAGCTGGAATAACCCGAAGCAAAATCAACTCCTCCAAAATCTCTCCACAAGCCTTGTTTTCATTTCAGAGCCATACATTACCAGTTTCGTTGTCAATATTTTAAAAACCGGAACTGTTCGTCTGGGGGATGATAATGGTAATGACAATGAACCTAAGTTTGTGAAACTGCCCGAGATATTTGCCCTCCTTGAGCTGGAATTTCGTTCCAATTTTATCCTTGGCTATTTGCGAACGTTGAGCAAATACTGGATCAAAAATGTTCCCAGTCAATTTGGGATGCGACTGTCGACGGCAGTCTATCGCAACTACCTCTATCCAGTTATTGCAGGGAACCTTGCAAAAGTCCTGGAATCCGGTTTAGGCCAACGCTGGGGCAAGCATATTGACGGTGTCCTAATGGCCAAAGGCTTAAGGAGTCTATTTCGCCAACTATATCCCAATCCAACGGAGGAAGACTATCTTCGTGTGGAGCAGATTCGGGGCGTGTCCATGAAATATAGGATGCTACTCAACAGATTTGTCTACTGCTGGGGAGATTGCTCAAACAGGGTAAGGAATGACATGATGATGGATACATTTTCCAACATTCCCAGCCAGGTCTACATGGGGATCATGATGTATTGGGGATTTTCCATGAGTATTACCATTTTCCTGTTTTCAACAGAGCTGTTGGCTTTTTCCTTTCGTAAGATTAAAAAGGGTCAAAGCATTGTTCTAGAATTTTAAAAACATTTTCCATTGTTTACTTACCTTTACATCTAACCATATAATAAGATCGACACTTATAGGTACATTTTTTTAACTAGTAGTAATTAATTATTTAAAAATTGGTTAGTTTAAGCGTAATCACTTCGGGGAACACCTAATACACTCTCTTTGGATTTGATTTCATGTTGTAATTTTAATGTAAAAATTCGAATATTATTTTATTCTGGTAAAAATTGTTTTGTTGATTAAAATGAAATTATGCAAGGTACCTTAAGTACTTTAAGGTTAGGAGGGCTAGTATGAAGCCATATGTTTGTCTAATTTTAAGATGGTTAATATCATAAACCATTTCATCTTTCAAATGCGAGCTATAAAAGTTTTGGGGAAATTTTTGCTGCATTGACGTCAGTTGACAGAACGTGTAAATTTTGAAATGTTCGAAAACTTCCATTCCCCATCCTTCTTTACATCTTACAATTAGACGAGACTGCTTCACTTTACGAAAGACTCAGGTGGAAATACGGCCAGTTCGCTTCATGCCCAGTATAATCATCGCATAATCTTACACGGGCGGGCCAAGGCTAAGGCTACCTACCACTAACGTAAGTATGGCTCCATACTTGCTGTCGCCGAAAACTAATTAATAATTCAGTCGAGTAGTTTTCCGCTTAGAGGGACTCGCGGGTGAAACATTAGCTAACAAGCTATATTTAACATTTAGGCAATAATCTTTTGCCAGCAAGCTTTGTCGAAGTTATTAACTGGATTCCCATTTAAACCAGTTACAAAAATTTGCAGATTGAAGTCGTCGCATTGCTTTCCAGACACCATACATTTACAGTTCCGTCTCAGCTCTAATGTTAAATTATTTTAAATCTTTTCTATAAAAAAAATGCAATGACAAAATTTACTTCCCCATTGTCCATGCCCATTTTCTTTTTCTTCCCAGGAATAATTAGCCTTGTACAAGCCAGTGAACAAAGCATGCTATTTCCTTTCCATATTCCCTCAGACTGCTCCATAAATACTGTCATTCCTTCGAATTTCTCTGAAAACAGAATATTATTCTACTCAACTAACGATTCCCCCTCTACAACTCCATTTTTCTCAACATTCACTCACTACGAATTAACCGAACTTAATTTCACATTCGAAACTACCTTCCTCCCAACGACAAAATCTCTGAGCATCTCCAACTGGGGGGAACTATTTGATAGGGGAGATGACTCCAAACAAATTGAATACAATCAGGGATACTTCCGGTTCACTCGGAGGTTGAGCGACAATACCTGCCTGATTTTCCTCCTATTCACCAGCATATTCGAGGAAACAACGCAGGCCATTCACTATTCCGGGTATGGCACTTCTGACCATGCAATGTTCTTCATTCATATCGAAGAAGAGAATAATGTCCTCCTTCAAAAGTTTGCAATGGGTGGGTTATTCAATGAAACCGGAAGTATTTTACCGTTCCATGCTGACCTCCTATTCTATTCCCATTTCGCAGTGGACATCCTCTGCTACTTTTGTCCGGATAGAAAGCTCCGCCGATTTGAATTGACCAATATGACTATCCCCGCTTTACAATCCCTTTCCAAAAGGTTAAACAGCCACGGACACGACTCCTCCATTCAAATCAGCACAATCCAAGAATACGTCCAGCAGTCCAGATCAGCTTGTTTCCAGCTCCCAAAAACCCACTCCAGACGAGTGCTAGCTGCAAGGCTTCGTCGATTTGAATGTGTCCGGATGGAATTCACCATCCTCGCGGCCATTGCCCAATCGATAAACCTAACATTCGTCAAATATGCAAAGAAGATCCCAAAAGATCAACTAATCAGCTTACCTTGGAATTTGCATCTGGCACAGGGAGAAAGTCTAACCCTGCAGGTTCCAAATTACCTCGCTGCCAGGAGGGGATTTTACATGATCCTGTCGGAGCTCCAATTCACCGTAATTTCCTGCCTGGAAACCGCCTCCCTCTCATCATATGAATATAGCGTGCTAACCATAATTTCAGTTAAAGTTTGGCTCTTCATTTTAGCCGTAGCTCTGAGCTTTGGCCTAATCTACAAAAACTTGTGGATGGGCTTGGACTTGCTGTGGCCCCTGGTGGGTCTGGAACTGCAGTGTCAACATAATCACAAAGTTATTTCCTGCTATTTGGTCATGTCAGTCATACTCGCCTCCACTTATGGCAGCCACTTCACAACCAATTACCTCCGCACCGCTCAGTTCCCCGATTTGCGGGAGCTGGTTTCCAGAAACTACCGGATTTGGTTTCATCCGGAAGGACTCCAGCTACCCCTGCCATTAAGTTCCCTGGTTAATTTGCTGATGGAGAAAGTTCCAGACGATGTAAAGCATTCCGTCAGGCAAATAATTGGGGACAAACAACTTTCCGAAGTATTTTGCGACCAGCCCCTCACATATCTGACGGACGTCTCCGGAGCCATTTCAAAAATGGCCAGGGAAAAACTCGGGATTTTCGGTAATGCTGCCAAAGCATTGAATGGGGCTGTGGGAAACAATCTGAAAATTGTGAATGGGACGTATTACTGCAAAAGGATTGATGTGAGGAGCGAAGTGACAGTTCCCATTAATCTTGCTGTTAGAGCCCATTCATATCTCTCGCATAGGCTATATCGAGCTTTCCACCTGTTTGCACAGAGCGGGATCTCCAGCTACTATCAGGAGTTTCGGCTGAGCAAAGATCGAAGTTTGGTGAATGGAGTGAGCTTCATGGACGCGGCCAGATTTGAGGAGCCGCAGCCCCTTAATTTGAAATCCACTTTGACGATTAGCTGCGGTGTGCACTTGTTGATTGGCTTGGGTCTTTTTGTGATTTTGGGGCTAAATTGGGCAGGAATGTTAATCTATCGGGGGATTAAAAAACTGTTTCCAGAGGATGGAGAAAGTTGCATTAAAAAACTAAAATTAAAATTGATTTATGCCAGTTATAACGTGAAGCGTTGGGGCTCCAAGATATGGCACAGGATTTGCTGCAGCAGGCTGATTTGAACAAGATTCTCACTCCACCCCATAACTGCTAATTTCATTTCAAGAAAAAAATTAGTTTACACAAATAATTAACTAATAATTAATAATTAACAATATTACTCACATTGCTAATTTCGATCAATAAATTGTCGAATCGAATAACATAATTTATTTATTTATCAGAATAATAATTCTAACCTGTTAATATGAGTTTTATAGCTTAATTTATTTTATATTTTTAAAGACAACTCACTCAGTTAATTGCAAAACACTAATGGTGAGTTAATGATATTTGAATTTAGGCCGGAAGGTAAGAATTGAGTTGACCGAGTACAGAACCACCGCACCCAAATAATCCGTCCTCGTCCCCCTCTTAAAGTTTCCAAACGATGAGTAGGTAAAAGCAATTGGTTTCATGCAGCGAATCAACTTCCCAGCCAGGATTATATTTTTCCTGTGCCATAATGGCAAGCTTCCCTCTTTGTTACTCATCGATTTAGCCAAACTGTACTTCCACTTCCTGTCCAGCTCCTTGCTCGACTCATCGATGGACACGACAAGACTCAGCAGTATACTCACGATCACTGCACACAACCCCGCAAACAGTGGTCCAAACAGGTACATCTGCCAACCCGCCTTGGGCATCATGGGCAACAGGACGCACAAGGTATTGCACAGAACTAAAAGGCAAAATATCATCAAGAGATAGACGGAAGCCAAGACGCAGTAGGTCTCGTTAGCCACCATGAATATGATCCGGAGCTGAGTCCACTTCCGGTAAATGGCTTGGCAGTTGCCTCCAAAGTTCCTTTGCTTCAACAGTTCCAGGGAGTTGGATACTCCAATGAGGAGGACGATGGTGTATAATGCCATGGTTCGGAAGGTTGCGCAAGCTTCAATCACGCACCCAAATCCCATCACAACGCGGACAATAAACACTCCAAATATCACAGGGAGGCTTCTGTTCATAGGAGGAAACAATACTCGGAGGGCGAAATAGGGCGCGTCCTCACATAGGTATAAGCCCAAAAGCGGGATAACAAAGGGGCACACCGCATAAACCAAAATGATTAGGATTGAAGCGCATCCAATAATGTCCAACTTGAATCGCTGGGAAGAAGGTAACCCTGTCGAAGTTGAAGTGGTGGATGATGATGATGATTGAGGTAACAATGCCAAGCGGAGCAACAATCTAGGTTGAGTCAAGGTACTTACTACTCCCTTTGTCCTCCTGCTCATGCTCCTCTGCCTGGAATAGTTAC